>CAUYQG010210560.1:0-59962 GCA_963574415.1 Tarsius wallacei | reverse complement strand
GAATTCTTTGGCCGTAACAGCAAAGGCAAAAGACAGCAGGGCCTCAGCTTCCCGGACTCACTCTGAGACACGGGGTCACCAGGACCCTGTCAATCTGGTGGGCCTCCAAGGTTGGGTTCCAACATTCCTGAAGTCCCAGCTACTCAGGAGATTGAGGCAGAAGGATTGCCTGAGCCCCACCTGTGGTAGCCGTGATCATGCCAATACACTCCAGCCTGGGGGACAGAGTAAGATTCCGACTCAAAAAAATGAATAAATAAAATTTTTAAATTTTTAAAAAAGGAGAATGAAATTAAACACCACCTCTTGATGTGGTAATATCAAGGTCACAATGCAAAAAAGTATGTGAGACTATTGGGACATCTTTGGAAAATACAATCTGTCACAAGGTCTCTCTACTCTGGCTAATCAGAATGTGAATGATTCCCAGCCCTACATGAGCTCCAAGAATATTTGGCTCTCAGCACCTCATAATTATTCTTTCCCCAGCAGTTGTTCTTTGGCCCAGCCTTGTAGAGTTTCACCCCACGCATGCTCAAACTGGTATTCGGCCAGAGTCTCAGATTTTATATGGAGCTCTTTCTCTGTGTAGCTCCCGCCTCTTTGGCATTTTAGCTAGTACATTCTAGCTGATTTGGCTTCCCCAAACTCCTGTCTCTGTCTCCTTAACTCAGGAAGACCACTGGACTCTGAGTTCTCCCTTCCTATATTGAAATCTGAAAACTGCCTCCGTAACTGTGGGTTTGCCTCATCTGCTTCCCTTCCCTTGTGGGTCACGGGTCTTGTCCATGTGTGGAAATTGTTGTTTCAAATATTTGATCTAATTTTTCAGTTGTTTATGGTGACAGAGTAACTGTGACCATATGGCCCCTTCATGGGTGGAAGCAGAGCCTGAATATATTTTGAAAATAAAGCCAGCAGAATTTATAAATTGGATATAGGTTATGAAAAAAGAGAGATAGCAAGGATGACTTCCAAGTTTTGACCTGAAACTGAGAGGGTGACATTGCCATTACCTGAGGTGTGATCAGATTTGAGAGGCTAGGGTTTGGGTAAAATTAGAAGTTTAGTTTTAAACATGTTAAATTTGAGATGCCTGTTAAACATCCAAGTGGGAATGTCAACTTTTTCAGTTGGATATACAACCAGGAGTTCAGGTTGGAGGTCAGCTAGTCATGTAAGATCAGTAATTGTTTGTGTATAGATAGTATTTAAAGCCATGAGTCCGGATGAGTCACTAAGGAAGTGAGTGTAGACAAAAAAGAGAGGGCTGACCAGGTGTGATGGCTCAAGCCTATAATCCTAACTTTTTGGGAGGCTGAGGTGGGAGGATTGCTTGAAGCCAGGAGTTCGAGACCAGTCTAGGCAACATAGTGAGACCTCATCTCTGCAAAAAATCCAAAAATGAGCCAGGCATGGTGGCACATGCCTGTACTCCCAGCTACTCAGGCCACTGAGGCGGAAGGATAGCCTGAGCCCAGGAGGTTGAGGCTGCAGTGAGCTGTGATCATGTCACTGAACTGCAGACTGGGTGACAAAGCAAAAATCTGACTTGAAAAAAAGAGAGAGGGCAACCCTCTCAGGTCTCCTCCCACTGTGAGAGCTTTTCTATTCTCTCAATAAATCCTGCTTTCTAAAAAATAAAGAGAGAGAGAGCAGGCCAAGGACTGAATCCTGGGGCACTCCAATATTAAATATTTGGGAAGATGAAGAGGAACTCGTGAGTTGTTCCAACTTTCCCCACCCTGTTCTCTCTTATGCCCATGACTCTTTCCATCCTGTCTGCTCAGTTGGCCTATCCTTGCCACTTGTCTGGCATTGACCTCTGCTGACCTATTTTGTCCTGTAGCTATCCAACTTCAGGCCTGACAGATCAGTTCCGGGACTGGTCTTGGGCCTTGGAAATGTCTCCAGCCAATCCATGTCCTCTGAGTCATTTCAGTTTCATCTGGCTCCATCAGGACTGACACTTCTGCCCAAGTATAAGGTAAGGATAAGGCAAATAGCCTGTGACTTCCAGAGTGAGCAGTGCCTTGGCCAGAACCCCTTGCCAGTCTGTGGTGATACCTCTCATGTTAAGAGCTCAGGAGAACAGAAAATCTTAGATATATCACCCTGAACCAAACAAATAGTTTCATTTGCCTCAGATTTTGTCCTGGACAATATTGCTGTGTGGTTGTTTAGTAGTTGTCCTCCATGTTATTGACCTCTAAAGATTAAGTGTACATTCCAAGCATCCCTAGTCTCTCCATAGTAATTTCTTATTGACTGGATAGTGGTAATTCATATTAGCATCATTCATCCAGTCACATGTACAGAGGATTGTATGAATGTGTGTATTGCAGTGCTATTTATAAAGGTCAAAGTACTAGAAATTACTTCAACAGTAGGAGACTAAGTCAATAAGTTGTGATACAGTCATTGTATGCACTCATATTAAATTAATTAAATTTTTGCAAATATGGGCGAGGTTTATAATATATTGCAGGTTTAAACATTTTAATAGGGCAATACAGTGTGGTATTTCAGAGCAGTTTAAAATAAAAAGGCTTGAGAACTCCATGTCTTGAACTCTAACAATTAATGACTATGTAGCGAAGGATGAACCTGCAAAGGAGACTGAGCAAGAGTGCTCGAAGACATAAGAATTAAACAGGAAAAGTGTTGTATCATGGAAGAGTTTTTTTTTTTTTTTAAGAAAAAAATAAAGCTGGGTGCAATGGCTCATGCCTGTAATCCCAGCACTTTGGGAGGCTGAGACGGGAAGATTGCTTAAGCCCAGGAGTTCAAGACCATCCTGGGCAACTGAGTGAGACTGTATCTGTAAAAAAAAAAAGAAAAAAGAAAAAGAAAAAAATTAGCCCTGGAGGTCAAGGCTATAGTGAGCCATGATCATGCCACTGCACTCCAGCATGGGCAGCAGAGTGAGATCCTGACTCAAAAAAAAAAAAAAAAAAAGAGAGAGAGAGAAAATGGTCATTCAATAGTGTCAAATGCTGTAGAGCTGAGATGAGGACTGAAAGGTAACTGTTGTATGAAACAACATAAATATCACTGATGACAATTGTAAGAGCTTTTTCAGTAGAGTCATGAGAGCAAAATTAGATTGGAAAGGGTTGAGGAGTGACTGGGAGATGAGAAAGTGAAACTAGGAAGCATAAAAACTATGAGTGTGTAGGGGAATCAAAAAAGAAGGGCAGAGACAGAGGGTATGTTCAGGGATTTTTTTTAATTAATGGAATAAGAATTTCTTTAAATAACCATGAGATGGATCCAATAGAGAGGGAGTGATAGAATGTACAAGAGAGAGACTGAACAATTTAGAGATAAGGTTTATGAAAATGTGGGAGAGCCGGGCTCGGTGGCTCAGCCTGTAATCCCGCGCCTTGGGAGGCTGAGGTGAGTGGATTGTCTTGAGCCCGCAGGTTCGAGACCCGCCTGGGCAAGCGAGACCTCATCTCTACAATAAATAAAAAAAAAATTAGCCAGGCGTGGTAGCGCGTGCCTGTAGTTCCAGCTACTTGGAAGGCTGAGGCGGAAGGATCGCCGGAGCCCGGCAGGTCGAGGCTGCGGTGGCTGGGAGCAGCCACTGCACTCCAGTCTGGGCGACAGAGTGAGACTCCAACTTAAAAAAAAAAAAAAAAAAAAAAAGGTGGGAGAGAACGGGATCTAAATCACAAGTGGTGGAACTGGTCTTTTTTTTTTTTTTTTTAGCCAGAGTCTTACTCTGTCACACAGGCTGGAGTTCAGTGGCTCACTCACCACCACCCCAGCGTCGACCTGCTGGGCTCAGACAATCCTTCACCTCAGTCTTCCAAGTAGCTGGCACTACAGGTATGCAGGTAACACACTCTGCTAATTTTTTGATATATTTTAGAGAAGAGGCCTCACCAAGTTGCCTAGGCTGGTTTCGAATCCCTGGTTCAAGCAGTCCTCTCACCTCGGCTTCCCACAGTGCTGGGATTACAGACTTGGGCCACCGCACCTAGCCTTTCTAAAAAAAAAAAAAAATTTTTTTTTTTTTTAAGTCAGAGTCTTACTCTGTTGCCCAGGCTGGAGTGCAGTAGCATGGTCACAATTACCGTAGCCTTGACCTGCTGGGCTCAGGTGAGCCTTCTGTCTCAGCCTCCCAAGTAGCTGGGACTACAGGCATGCACCATCACACCTGGTTAATTTTTTTATTTATTGTAGAGATGAGGTCTCGCCAAGTTGCCCAGGCTAGTCTTGAACCCCTGCGCTCAGGCAATCCTCTCACCTCTGCCTCCCATAATGCTGGGATTACAGGTGTGAGCCACTTGTGCCTGGCCTGGAACTGGTCTTGATTAGACAGTTGGGAGGGAAACCCTTCAGTTGTTCCAGGAAGCAAGAAAGAAGGATGCTGGTGTAGATAGGTATAAACATGTGGTAACTCAGAGAAATAACGCAAAGATGATGACACCTGTGTAAAGTGAGGGTGAGGTGGGAGCATCAGAGGTCTTGGGAGAGTGAAGAAAGTTTAAATAGTTGTACATGATAGGAATGTGAGTTACATTTCCAGAGAAATGTAGTAATATCTTCAAGCATCCTTTGGTACCATATGGAATTGGTGGTCCTGAATTATAGAGGAATCCATTTGCCTGATGATGAGACTTTTTCTCTGGTAATATTTGGTTGCCTGTATGCAGGTGAGAAGGAAGCAAACAGTTCGGTTCATCTGGGGGTGAGATTTAGCCAGATAGGAGAGTTGAAATTTCTCCCCACTGCTTGGAGGCCTGGAAGGATGGGAAAACCAGCTGCTCAGCTCTTCCAGGGAAGCCCAGCCAGAGGGAAGTGTCCCCACCAAATGGGTTTCCCTGCAGCAAACCTTCCATACTTCCTGCCCCTGGGAGAGCCAGCCCTTTGTTAGCTTGGCAGATTCCCCACGTAGAGCTCAGTCTCTTATATGCTGTACGCTGTTTTCTCAGGCTTGTCGGGAATAATCCTTTTCAGCCTTCAGAAAGGCCTTTTAATACATAGAGCTTCTTGATCCATACGGAGCTTTGAAGCGCATGGAAGTAACAGGACTGACCCTCCCCCCCCACCCCAGGAAGGTCAGCGTTAAGGTCTGGTGAGGACAAAACAACCTTCTTTAATGCTCCCAACTCACATGACACTTCAGTGCCAACACTGTCTTTAAGAAGCAATGGGCTTTCTCGTTCCTGTTGCCCTTGGCAAAATAGAATAGAGACACTTATTTTCCTCAGCGCTGGGCTTTTTACCCAAGGAGGAGACACCGGGCAGCCAAGTTATAATTTGTGAAAGTGTGACATTCCTAACTCGGTCTTCAGGCCAGAGTAGGTGCTGGGAAGGGAAGGGCTGGGAAGGAGGATGGAAGGAGTGGGGTGGCAGGTTCCAGCTCAGCCATAGGCCTCAGCTGTAGCTTCTACTGCTTGGGGGCAGAAGAGAGAGGACCAATGGGGCAGAAGAGAGAGCGACCAATGGGTCTGCTGAAGAGTGGACACTGTTCCCCAAGCAGGCTGGCTTTGGGGATGGAGTCAATCACACCCCACTCCCACCTGACATGCACACTCCAACCAGGAAAAGGTTAACCGTGCATCCCAGTGCCTATGCTAACTTTGGCAGGGGGAACCCCATTTCATGAAAAGACACTGGCCAATTGACAAGGATTAGGAAGTGACTTGCCATCTCATGGCCTGTTTTTTCATCTACAACCTGAAAACTGAACAGGATGATTTCTAGGGCTCCTTCATTTCTGCCTATTGGTCTATGGTTAGTCTGAAATGACATAGGATTTTAATTGCTTTACAATCTCTGGGTCCTAAGTTCTTAACACATGTTGGATGATAAAACAGACTTCCAGCAGTGGTCCTAGGGCTGACAATAATTTGGGAGCTTCTATCTCGAAAGGGTTGAGCTCTGATGTTGTTGATTCCACTTTGTAGGCCTCAGTTTCTTCAACTGTAAAATGAAACTCTGAAGTCTAGAAGATCTTCAAGATCCAGTTCTGATTTTCTATGCTGAATATCACTGTCCTCAGGTAGTTTTGAGCCCCAGTGGATAAATACTTCCTGAGCTATTTGCTTGGCATGTACATGGTACTGTAGTAGAACATGGTCTCTGTCCTCAAGGAGCTCACAATGTATTAAAAAAAATTAGCCACATACATAGGAAAATATAGCATAACATGTAATTATCATGCACGTGCAAGTGAATAATACAGACACCAGAGAATGGCTTTCCCTGGGCATATTGCAGGCTGGAGGAAAACAGGCAGGGACCAGGACTAGAGTTTGCTCACCATATGGCTTCCTGCTGACTCAGCACCCAGAGAGCTCTGGTGGGGACCAGACTGCCTGGGTTCAGTCCTGGCTTCACCATTTGCAAGCTCTGGGGAAGTTACTCAATGTCTCTAAATTTCAGTTTCCAGATCTTTAAGATGGGGATAATAAAAATATTCCTTCGCAGCATTGTTGTAAAGATTGAGATGAGTGGCTCAGCCTGTAATCCCACGCTTTGGGAGGCCGAGGTGAGTGAATTGCCTGAACCCGCGGGTTCGAGATCCGACTGGGCAACTTAGCAAGACCTCATCTCTACAATAAATCAAAAAATTAGCCGGGCGTGGTAGTGCGCGCCTGTAGTTCTGGCCACTTGGAAGGCTGAGGCGGAAGGATCGTTGGAGCCCAGCAGGTCGAGGCTGCAGTGGATTGAGATGATCCACATAAAGTATTTAGTGTAGTACCTAAAACATAGTGCTCTATAATGAACCCTTTCCCACACTGACCCCCAAGGAAGCCCAGCTGTGAGAATAACTCCAGATTAGGGAAAGTTCAGGACAGCTGACCAGGTCTGATATGACCTGGGCTTAGTGCCAGATTGCCCAATTCAAAGTCTAAGTCCACATCTAGGTAGGACCACAGTCACAATGACAGAAGGAGCATACCACTGTCCTCCTGGCCTAATGGTAATCCCTGCTTTCTCAGGAAAAAGATCCAGGTGCAGCTGGAGTCAAGTCGGGGTGAAAGAATGGAATTATCTTTTGGAGGGTGGGCTCGGAATTTGTTCCTCCAGATCAAACAGTCAACCAAACTTTTTATCTGGAAGTTTTGAGAAGGTTGTGTCATAATTCGTGGAAGAAATGTCTGAATTGTGGCAAACTAGTGATTGGTTCTTCCACCAAGACAATGCACCTACACACGCTGTGCTGCGTGTTCAGCAGTTTTTGACCAAAACCAGCATGACCCCATGCCCCACCCTCCCTATTCACCCCATCTTACCCCAGGTGACTTTTTTTGTTTCCCTGATGAAAAAGTCCTCAAGGGGAAACACTTTGTGGATGTGCAATAGGTGAAACAAAAAATGGCAGAAGCACCAAAAGGTATCAAAATTGACTAGTTCGAAAACTGTTTAATAAAAACAGTTATAAAAAGCTTTTTAATAGGTGTATTACATCAAACGGAGAGTACTTTGAAGGTGACTAAAGTTTAAACATGTAAGAATAAATGCACAATTTTTTATAAATAAATTCCAGGTTTTTTTGGGTCTTCCTTCAAACGTGCAAATCAAAGAAGGTCAGGGATTGAGGAGGAGAGGGAATAAGATGATGGGGTACACAGGTAGGGTTGGAAAAGGGCCTGGAGCTTGCCTCAGGTACATAAAATAGTTCTGCCTAAATTTAATGTGGAATCTTGGCTCTCTTGTTTAGTTGTTCAGTTCTAGTATTTTCTCGAAGTTTTAGCGTTGCTCTAGAGTCACGTGCCCATCCAACCTGAGTCTGAAATTGAGCTTTTCAGAGGACAAGTGTAGAAATCTACATCCTCGATGCTATTGCATTTAGTCTGATAAATGAGTAAGTCCCAGTAGTAGACACAGAAAACTCCTGGAATTCAGAACAAAGATCTGAGCATTTCTGTGCTTTAGATACTCATTCTGTCTATAAGTAAGTCTGAAATGATGTCCTCTTGATGGACCAACAACAGAGAAAAACATCAGAAATTCTCAATGCAGGACAATGATCTTTGAGCTCAATAGAATTCTACCCTGTTGGGGATGTCACAGAAAGGCATGTATCAGAAAGTTTCCCCGGTGAAATAATGATCACTACCTGATGCAGTGATGTCCAGACTGTGACCATCAGTGGTTTGGGTCTTAGACTGGCACAAGTCAGAGGCAAGCAGGTAGAGGGTGAGCCAACTGACAGAGGCAGAGACTTTGTAGGGCTCTAGTCACTGCTGTGCTATAAAATTCTCGTGATGATTCAGTGCAAACCACTCAGTCCCATTGGATTACAATTTCTCTATTTCATAAGGGGTATTTAACTTAAGAAGAGAGAAATTGAATTTCTAAGAAGAAATTCTAAGGAATTAATAGTACTTACTTTTTAAGAAAAAAGGGATTGGTATATGGGAAATTAAGGTTTTTTTTTTTGAGTTGGAGTCTCACTCCGTCGCCCAGATTGGAGTGCAGTAGCCGCTCCCAGCCACCGCAGCCTCGACCTGCTGGGCTCCGGCAATCCTTCTGCCTCAGCCTTCCAAGTAGCTGGAACTACAGGTGCACTCTACCACACTCGGCTAATTTTTTATTGTAGAGATAAGGTCTTGCCAAGTTGCCCAGGCGGGTCTCGAACCCGCGGGCTCAGGCAATCCATTCACCTTGGTCTCCCAAAGTGCTGGGATTACAGGCTGAGCCACCGAGCCTGGCTGGAAATTAAGAAATTAATGGGGATTCAAAGTCCATACTTAGAGGACCTGACTGGGTCTAAGGAAGACAGGAGGTTTAAGGCAACCAGGCCTACTATCTAAGAGCCACGAGTCTCTGTGGGGAAGAGTCTTTGGATCTATCTGTTCAAAGTCTTGGCTCAAAAGTTCTCAGGGCCAGTTAGCTCAAGTTTCCAGAGCACCATGCTCATGGGGTCACAAGTTTGACCTTTGATTATATGTGACAACTAGCATCACTGTCTTTCCACATTAGACAGAACCCTAGACGTAGCCAGGAGAGTCACATGTGTGCATCACTGGTGAGACACGGGGGACTGGCTGGGAGAGTATAGATGGCATTCCTGCCTTTGGAAACCAGCTTAAAGTACACTCTAGTTCAAACTACACACCTTGATACCTTAGGTGTGGAGCAGAGTTTGTACATGTTCTGCATGTCACCATCATTTTATGGTAATAAAAAAAAACAACAACATGTGAGCAGAGGAAGAAAACAAGGCTCACTCCTAAGGGACTTCAGGCTAGGGTACTGACCCACTTGGGATGACCAGTAAGATTGTCTGGATGAGTCTCGTTCAAGAAGTAAGGATTCAGAACTCCCTGTCTTTGGGGAAGCCACAGAACTCGTCTTTCTCACAGCGGCCGCCTCTCTGGGTGCCTCTACCAGCACCTACAGGGCTGGCCATGCAGGCTCGCAGTGAGAGTTGTCACCGAGTATCAGGCACACAGAACTAGAGGGCTGGGCCTTTGACGGCAGCTCCCAAAATAAGGTGCCAAGCCCTACTTCTCACTTTCCCCTTGCGCCCTGTGAGCCGCTGGCACTGCCTCTGAAGCCATTACTCAGCAGCCTGAATGTACAGAAATAGGAAGCTGCACTGACTCAGGAGCTGGCTCCTTTTTTCGGCCTGGGTCCTATAAGCCTGTACCCCGCACTGCAGTGGGGGTCCCAAGCAGAGCTGTGTGGGGACATAACCTGGCCTCACTCCCACTTCCCGGCAGGGCCATAATCCAGGACAACGCTTCTCTGTTAACTATCCCCAGGTTTTTGCAGGTGTCTCTGTGCCCCTGGGCCACACAGCCCCAGCTGTCTGGTGAACACCCTTCCTTCCCTCCTGCACCCTTTTCACTCATACTCCTTCTGCCTTCTCATCCTAAATGAAGAGCTTGCCCTGTTCTCCCTGCCCCAGCCCTGGCCCTCTGACCTTCTGTTGAACAGGCTGGCATTCTCTGACCTGTTGCTTCTCCAGACCCTGGCTTCCCCCCTCCTCTTGGGCACACCACCCCATTGACTGCCGGCTCAGTCTACACAACTGTTCACTGGTCTCCAGCACATTCTCGTGCCCTCCTCAGGCGCTGAACACCCACCTCACAGCCTTCATGGCCACTCCATCCCCTGCCTGTTTTAGACTCTTCTGACCCTGGCTTCATAATTGTTTATTTAAAACTACAGATGACACTAAATTCTGCTCAACTTGTCACTCATTGTGACAAATATACTTTGGACATAGGCATCAGAAGAGCCCACGTCATCTCAAATTCTTTCATCCCAACTTCTTTCTAGCTGTCTGCCTTAGGATTTCCTTCCTCACCTGCTCACCCTTCCTAGAATATCTCTTGCTTTCTCCATATCTGGCTTGGATCCCTTGGCCTGCCACTTCTGGGGTACTCATGGCTCCGGCATGCTTTCACTCTTCCCTGGGTCCTCCTTGTCGACTTCCCTCCTTGGGCAATTCCTGCTTCAGTTTTCTCTGGCTCTGCTCCCAACCTGCTGAGCTTGGCTGGAAATTTACAAGCTTACTGTGGTGGTGGAGTCCTTAACAAACCATTCCATTCAGACTGTGACTCTCTTCCCTATTACTTGCTCTTCAAGGTCGGGACTCCGGCTGCCCAGAACAGTTATAAAATGTTAAAACTGAGTGCATGCCTGGCCCTTATCTAGGCACTTTACATATAACTCATTTAATTTACATGTAACTCATCTAATTCTCTGATGACAACCAAGAAAGCACTGTTATAAACTTTCCCACTTGTCAATGAAGACATTGGGGCTCCGAGAGATTAAGTAACTTGCATAACGTCATGGAATCAATAGATGGCAGAGTCAAGATTAATGTCTCACCCATCATAAGAACTCTGTGGAAGTTTGTTGACATTCATCAGAGCTCCTGCTGCACTTAATAATCTTTTAAATCATCCCTTGTTTACTCCTAATTGGATGTATGTATATCTCAATTCTTTACTATTCCTGGCCAATTTAGACCAGAGGGGATTACTTCAGAAGTCCTGGCAGGCATCTAGAATCTCAGGACATCCTTCTATTCTCTCCTTCTTTGTCTGATTGAATCAGCCCCCAGATGTGCTTCCCTCAGGACTCCATAAGCCACAACTCCAGACGCCTCACACTTTTAGCTGAGCTGCATTGTCACAGTTCCCATTCTCTAGGGAAGGGAGAAGACATGGCAATCCTCATGACAGCTATTTAAAGTTATTTCCATGTTAACTGGCTTTGGAGGCCGAGACTTGAATCCTTCCTCTGCCACTCACTACCTTCCATGGGCAAATGATTTAAACTCAAAGAGGTTTGTTTATCTGTCCAGTGAGAATAATAATAATCCCTTTGGTAGAGTTGCATTTATGAAAGAGCCTCGCAGAGAATCTGGCTCATATTAGGCACCCCAAACATTAGTTTCGTTTCCTTCTCTGGCCCCAACATCCTTCCTTGTCGCTTCATTCTCTGTAGATGATCTTCTTTTGGGGGAATTCTCTCAGTTCTCTTGCCTCTCTACCAAAATTTCTCATTTACACTACAACTTTCTGGAAAGATGAGTTGACACTTCTTTTTTTTAAGTTGGAGTCTCACTCTGTCGCCCAGGCTGGAGTGCAGTGGCATGCTCATAGCCACCCCAGCATCGTCCTGCTGGGCCCTGGAGATCCTTCTGCCTCAGCCTTCCAAGCAGCCAGAATGACAGGCGCACGCTACCACGCCCAGCTAATTTTTTATTTTATCGTAGAGATGAAGTCTCGCCAAGTTGCCCAGGCTGGTCTCAAACCTGCAGGCTCAGTCAATCCACTCGCCTCGGCCTTCCAAAGCGCTGGGATTACAGCCTGAGCCACCGAACCCAGCTAGAGTTGGCACTTTTAAGCCTTTGTCAGATCCCTTTGTCCACTTCTAGGAATTTATTGTAGTTGGAAATGTGTGTGTGGATTCTATGAATAATATTCCATAACATAGTTATGACATATCACGTAATAATTTAAATATTCTCTATTATAAAATTCTATATTCTATGTTTATTTACACATACAAAGACGCTTGTTGTGAAATTCTTTATCCTGGAAAAAAAACACAAAGCCTCTTTGTATCTTTGCTCACTATTTCTTCCTTCCCTCCTGTTTCTGAGAAATAAATGACCCTTTTCCTCCCTAGTTCCAACTAAAACTATTTTGTAAAATAACGTTTTAAAATTATAAAACTAACATATATAACAGGCTGAGCCACTGAGCGCGGCTAGTCGTATCACTTCTAATGGCCACATTTTAATTTATGTAAACAACATCCTATGAATGTTGGAAACATTGAAACTGCTAGTTTTTTCCAGATTACACACAGCACTGTGATAACTGCAGCCGCATCTTTGGGCACTTCCTAATTCTTTTCCTTGTCTGTCTCTGTTCCTGATGCCACCCCTCTCCAGTCTGGGACCCTGAGCCACTACTTCTCCATCTGTCCCATAGTACAGGTTCTGCCTCTGGCCAGTGCCTTCCCTTCAGCCTACAAACATTACAAACCTGGAGCAGGCGCACTGTCCCTCAATCTTCTGGCCCTTCCTCGGGTCCTCCCCACTTCTGTTCCTTTAAAATCTCTTTCCTGCCCCCTTTCTCCCAGCCTATGAACTGACTTAATCTTTCCCATGCCAAATCCTTCCCTGACCACGACCCTCTCCACACCGTCTCAGCCCAACTCTTTGGAAGCGTGAACCGCACTTGCTGTACCTCCTATGCTCTCCCTGCCTCTGCCCCTTGACTCCAGTCCTACCTCTGACTTGTCCAGCACAACTGACATTCTTCGTGCTTCATCCTGCCTTTGTTTCATTCCCTGAAACTCTTTGTCCTGGGCTCTCTCTCTTCCTAAAATGGCTCCTTCTCAGTCACTTCTGTGCTCCTCTTTCTGGAATCATCCCTAAATGGGTGGTTCTCAAAGTGTGACTCCTAGACCAGCAGCATTATCCTATCCTGGGACCTTGTTAGAAATGCGTATTTTCAGGCCCCACCTCAGACTCCAGAATCGAAACCAGGTGTTTGCTCAAATTCAAGAGCCACTGAGCTACACAGTCTCCCAGGGAATCTCCTCTGTAAGCTCCTTTTTATTCTTGTAACACCTCATACTCCTAAACATTCTTTCCACCTCAGACCACTCCCTGGAGCGCCAACCCTATACTTACAACTACCTAAAGGGTATCTCCAGGGCTATCCCACAAGGGAAATCACCTCCTCCCATCATCCAGTCATTTCTACTAAATACCATTTCCCCCAAGGAACCACCATCTACCCAGTAACCGGTGCTAGGATCTTGTGATACATTCCAGGTTCCTCTCTCATTTACTCATCTAAGAAAACCCTAGTTTGCCATTCTAGAATATCTTTGAAATCAGCAACATCCTCTCATGTACACCACCATTACTTTATTTCAGGCCCACCTTCCTCACTGCCTGGATAATTCCAATCACCTCCTGGCTGGGCTGACTGCCTAAAGTCTGGCTCCTTTGCAATCAATACCAGAATTACTTTTCTAAAATAAAAATCTGAGCCGGACGTGGTGGCTCACTCCTGTAATCCCAGCACTTTGGGAGGCTGAGGTGAGAGGATTGCCTGAGCCCAGGCGTTCAAGACCAGCCTGGGAAACTCAGTGAGATATTGTCTCCACAATAAATCTAAAAATTAGCCAGGCATGGTGGCATGTGCCTGTAGTTCCATCTATTTGGAAGACTGAGGTGGAAGGCTCATCTGAACCCAGCAGGTCGAGGCTGTGGTGGTCGTGAGCGTGCACCACTGCACTCCAACCTGGGTGACAGAGTGAGACTCCGACTCAAAAATTATTAAAAAAAAAAAATCTGGCTGGGCATGGTGGCTCATGCCTGTAATTTCAGCACTTTAGGAGGCTGAGGCGGGAGGACCACTTAAGGCCAGGAGTTTGAGACCAGCTTGGGCAACATAGTGAAACCTCGTCTTTAAAAAAAAAAAAGGGTTTTAAAAAAATAAGCAGGGTGTAGTGGTGCATGCCTGTAGTCCCAGCTACTTGGAAGGCTGAGGTGGAAGTTTCATCTGATCCCAGAAGGTAGAGGCTGTGGTAGCTGTGAGCATGCCATTGCACTCCAGTCTGGGTGACAGAGTGAGACTTTGACTCAAAAAACAAAAAAATCTGCCCTGGCATGGTGGTGCATGCCTGTAGTCCCAGCCACTTGGGAGGCTGAGGTGGGAGGATCGATTGAGCCCAGAAGTTTGAGGTTGGGTGACAGAGCAAGACCCTGTATAAAAAATAATAGTTTAAAAACTATCTGATTGTTCCTGTCCTCTGCGTAGTGTTTCAGAGGCTGTCCAGTGCCTTTGGTATAAAGCCCAAACTCGGAATGGTGGCAATGGCCAGGCCTTTATACCCTACCCCTGCTTGTTTCTGCATCCTCGTCTCCTGCTGTGCTTTACATATTCTCTCTGCTGCAGCCATCAGGGAAACTGGAATTACTCAGAGTTCCCTGGACAGGCCACTCTTTCTCACGTCCTCAAACCTTTGTTCATGTCATTTTGCTATTTCCTTTGCTAGGATAATCCTTCACTTAACCATCTGGAATATTTGCCCTTCTCTAGGGCTCAGCTCAGAGTCAGCTTCTGTATGCAAATGTCCCAGGATGCCCAGCTCGTTCTGATGCACTCCCACAGTCTCCAGATCATGTCTTCACCAGAGCCCTTACCGCTGTGTTCTTCTCATTAGTCTGCCCTGTGGGTCTGGGAGCAACTCGAGGACAAGTCTATGTGTTATCTTTGTTTAGGGCAATGCCTGACACACGGTAGATGTTCAGCAGATAGCTGTTTAACGAGAGAAAGACACCTTCTCTTGTCTAGAATCTACGTTTACTGCCCAGTTCCTAGCCACCCCCTATTTTTTCATTCCCAGTCATCTTTCATCCCTATTATCCTGTTGAAATAGCCCTATTGAAATATTAGGACAGGCTGGGCTTGGTGGCTCAACCTGTAATCCCAGCACTTTGAGAGGCTGAGGTGAGTGGATTGGCTGAGCCCACGGGTTCGAGACCAGCCCAGGCAACTTGGCGAGGCCTCGTCTCTACAGTAAATCAAAAATTAGCTAGGCATGGTAGCACGCGCCTGTAGTTATGGCTACTTGGAAGGCTGAGGCGGAAGGATCACTGGAGCCCAGCAGGTTGAGGCTGCGATAGCCGGGTGCGTGCCACTGCACTCCAGCCTGGGCGACAGAATGAGACTCCAACTCAACAACAACAACAACAACAGAAAGAAATATAAGGACAAAGATGTGATAACTGCCCAATAATTTGACTTTAAGTTCTCATCTTCATCAACTTCTCTGCAGCAGTGAACCCCCACTTCTCAAAAACAATCTTCCCTGGACTCCTGAGCTTATGCTCTTTGAATTTTCTTTGCTTTTTGGTCTGCACTTTTGTGGGTCCCCTTTCTTCTTCATGCATTTTGCAACTACTATGGCAAGCACTATGCCAGACACAAGGGTGGGTGGTAGTGGTAGTATGTGCAGTGATGTGCTGGTAAGCTGGCTTTCCAGAAAAAAAAAAAAAGGCCTTGATTTGTAGCTTTTGCACATTTCCATGGTATAAATACTCTTACCATGACTGATTTCAGGCTACTAGCATTTTAACAGTCAGTTCACAAAATTCCTGTCATGAGTATAAGCCAGCTCCAGCACAATATCGGGTATACAGAAATGTATAAGACCAGTTGGATATCGAGGAGAGTACAGTCTGGTTGAGGAAATATAGAAATAATTCTGAGACCAATGGGATAAGCTCTGTTATAGTGTTTAAACAAGGCACCACAGGGCTGAGCAGAAGAAATTAATTAGAAAAATCTGTGAATAATTCCTATAGGAAATGATGGAGGGATTGAGCTGGGTACTTATAAATGAGGACTTTAAAGGCGGGCATAAGGTGGGAAACATATTGCAGGAGGAGGAAACACCTTGAACAAAAGCAGGATAGTAAAGTACTGAGGGGAATGGCTAACAGAGCAAGAGGAATGAGATGCCAAAACTGTAGGATACCAGAATGGATCCTGCCACTATCTAGCTTTATCCTGACTAAATTGGTTAACTTTCCCAGGCCAGTTTCTGTATCTAGAAAATAAGACTTTGATTCTATGCGCCATTTCTGCATTGACTTGATGGTTGACCTTGAGAAGAGAGAGAAAACACAAGAGTGAGGAAGAAGGAGAAAGAAGGCAATGCATGAGATTTGGAGCTTTAAAAAGCTGCCAGATGCCAGAGCGTTGGCCCTCCCCGCTGACTTCTAGCTCGATCTCAGTTATGAAAATCCCAAACCCCATGCTTGAGCCACAGCCACAGCACAGTTTGTGAAGGCACAGTTCTCTTCTTTTAAAATGAATCCTGACAGTATATGGAGACCCCTTAGTTCATCCTTCAGCTTTGAGGGAACAGAGGATTCTCCTTTTTCCCTAGAAAGTATCAAGAAGATCCCACAGTCTCCCTAGTAGTTTATTCCCTTTGAATAACTCTTACCAAGTTGATCTAGAACTCCTTCCGTGCCACCTCTTGCCTATCTTCTCTGGAGAATTATCTGATCTTCATTCCCTTTCAAAAAAACCTTTAAAAACATGTGAATCATAAAGCATATATAGAAAAATGCATAAAACATAAGTACAATATATAATTATAGAACAAACACCCATATAACCACCACCCAGGGAAAGAGATAACCTTGTCATAACCTAGGAAGTCCTCTACGTGTTATTTTTTCCCAAGCACAACCCTCCAGAGGAAACTATTGTTTTATTGTAGTAATCAAATCACAATTTTATTTTGCCTTACCACCCATGAATATATCCCTCAATGTTAGTAGTATTGCCTGTCTTCTGTTAACACTCGACCTGAATGGAATCATACTGTATACATTCTTTTGTTTCTTGCTTTTGTTCAACATTCTAATCATGCAATCATATTGTTATGTGTAGCTAGTTCATTCGTTTTCATCTCATTGTTATACAGCATTCTGTTATGAGTCTCATTGTTTATCCATACTACTGTGGATGGACATTTGGATTGCTTCCAGCCTTTGGCTAGTGTAAACAATGCTGCTATGAACATCTTTATACGTGTCCCAGTGCACGTGAGCTTCTCCAGGGTGGAGTTGTTGGGTCATAGGGCATGTTTGTCTTTATCTTCATTCTCTGTCCACAAGCCTTTCTCCACCTTTTTTTTCCTAAATAATTTTAACTTCTGTAACTTTGTAACTTTCACTGTGTTCACTAATCTTCTTCTTGCACTCCTATAACACATTATCAGTACTGCATCTAGCCCTGCATATTCCCTTCTTCCTATAGTTAAGTATGGATTTCTCTCCTAAGGAATAACATCTTTTCATGTGTTACTCCAGTAGGAAATGCATTTGGAATATTTTGAGTTCTTCTCTTTTGAATGTACTCAAAACAGAAGGCACATATTTGATAGAGGACCAGGGGCAGGCCTATTTCTGGGAGTCATTATAGGGTGAGAATTAGGGCTGTGGATTTCTAAATCAGACCAAATCCACAAGCTGCCACTTGCAGGCTATGGATCCTTGGACAAGTTATTTAACTTTTGTTTTAGTGTCCTTATCTGTAAAAGAACAGGGATGATAACTATACCCATTTTAGGGTTGTTGTCTGCATTAAATGAAATAATCTATAACTCTGATTATATAAAAGGTTTATAAATGTGATCTTCAGGCAGGGAGAAAAGAGAAGACAGGCAGGCAAGTTGTGTAGTAAGGACATGTACTGCAAGTCTGTACCTTGGGTTTATACTGAGTCTACACTTTCTACCCCTTCTCGTGGAATTTCTGGCCACGGTAGGCATGTGAGATGTTGCCTATGGCCACCAAACACACAGAATGAAATGAATTGGCTCATTTGGGAATCAAACCCAAACCCTGGCTTCATGCACTACTCAACTGAGTTCAGTGGCCAAAATGACGTGAAAAAGGAGAAAATAAATGGGATTAGAAATGCTGTTGAAGTAAACAGGAAGGCAAGAGGACACTACAGGATAAGTCAAATTAACAAGCAGCTCTGAACAGCATGTGCAATTCATTGTACTGGAAAGTTGGCTGGAACAGAGACCATTTCTAATCATTGAAGAAACCAAATTCTGATTTTCCTTATCTTTCAGGGTCTCCAGGCATTGTCACTTACGTTTCTTGGTTTTAGGAAATAGTTTTCCGAAGTCAGATAATTAATTACAGGTGCAGCAGTTCAAGTCCAATACCTCGTTACCTAATTAGGGAGCTGAGAAATGTTTATCATAACCACCCAAAAGCTATCAATGTTCATTTCAACTTGTCTTCTAGTCAATCTCTTTGTGAAGACATTGACTTCTGGACTTTGAATCTCCTACTCTCATATAAAGCTGTCTAAACCCAAGAAGGCTTTTGAGGAAGCAGTATTTCCAACTTGACACTAATGATTGGACTGTTAACTCATTATAGGGGCAAAAATGTCCACTGAATTTTAATTTTTCAGTTCCTGAACCACTAATAAGTTATTTCACAGTTACATTTAACAAATTCTCCTCTTATTTTTTTTCACATAATTCTCAGAAAGCTGTGTTTGTGCATATTACAGAGGATGGGAAGAAGGTGGAAGAGACATTAAGAGTTGAGCTGAGTGATTACCAAGTGATGTGCTATAACAATATTTTCTAACTCCAAGTCAACATAGCAAGGCCAGATGGTTCTTAGTTTCTTGTTTCAGTAACCTATATCATCTAGTAATACATTGGTAGAGGAAAGGGCTGATTTGTATAATTACTTTTAGACCCTGGCTTCAGAAGTGAGCAAGACTGTTATCAGAGGGAATAAAAATCAGCCCATAACATCTTCATTTGAATTGATAACTTTGGCACAAACCCATGAAGGCAGCAGGACTGTCTGCAGAGGGGCAGATGCCAGCTCCTAACAAGAGCATGCCACATTCTGTAAGTTCCTGTAAATTAGAAACCTGGGTCCCTAACAGCATCAGTGGCAGCATAAATTTGATGCTCAGATGTCAACTGAAATCCCAATGTTGGGTTTATCCACCAAAATGTCAAGGAAACTTTCAGGGCTAGAATTTTTACACCCGTGTGACAATGGCAATAAGTATTGCTGGCATCACAAAGAGGAGCCCAAATCAAGTAACAGCAAAGAAACTAGAGTCCACATAATACTCAGCAATCCAATGATGGAATCTTCTTTTGTGTTCTGCTACTACCAGAGCAGCACGGTCTGTTTTGAGCTTTACCTCTTATTTTATTTGCCTACTCACTGGCCAGAAAGCAGAACGGTCTAACAAGGGATCGAGGGTGGCTCTGAAGACCAGCAGCTGCAGCTTCTTCCTCCCTAAAGGTGATCACATCTTAAACAATGTAGCAGAGTCCAGCAACTGCAGGAAATGGGAGGGCAGGCTTTGTGTAAGCAAAAGCTTTGGTTTGCTTGAGTCCAGGATACAGATCTGCAGATTACAGCCTCTTTAAACAGTGGCCGAGGCCACATATGAAATAATCTCTGTAATTTTCATGTGTACCTGGTGGGTCAAAGCCATGAATCTCAAACACTTGGGGAACTGGAGATTTTCCCCCACAGGCCTATTTGCTTCTTTTGAAAAGTGCTGGGGAGACTCAGGCAACATCTATCTATCTATCTATCTATCTATCTATCTATCTATCTATCTACCTACCTACCTACCTACCTACCTACCTACCGACCAGGTGATTCTGATTTAGAGGCTCAGACATTTATTTACTTATTTGGTTACCAGTTGATTCTGATTTAGTTCCAATACCTTCGCAGACTGCAGCTCTAGTGGAAAGGGAACAGGAATGAGTTACTTAAACTTTTACGTTCATTTACCAACTGATAATAATCTCTGCCCTCTATACTTTATGAGAATAACAGCTAACTAACTGTTCAATAAATGTTAGCTATTATGTGCCAGGCACTGTCCTAAGAGTTTTACATTAAAACCCCCACACAACCCTATTTTACAGACAGGAAACTGCTTCACAGAGAGGTTAAGTAACTTGCCAAAGGTCACACAGCTAGGGCTTGGATTCAAAGCTAGACAGTTTGGCACTAGAGACCACGTTTCCCACCATTATTAATAACCTTGTAAAGAATAAAAACATGTATTCAAAAAGCACTTTGAGAAATTAAAGGTACTCTAAGCAGCAGCTGAATTCAGTTTGGGGAGAAAAAAGTCTCCATCTAGACAGTACTTGCTACATAACAACTGCTCACAAATAACTTCATTCAAAGGACTTGAGTATCTGGTCTTTGCCTGCTTCTAGCAAATGCTGACTTTGGCCTACTGAAGTATCACAGATAGCGACTCTTTTGACAACTGAAAATAAAGGGAAGGACTCTGCCTCACATAGGGCTTGGCACCCAGGTGATGAATAAATGTCAGCTTAATTGAACGCCTTCCAGTCAAAGGCATTTTGAAACGTGTTATTCATATTCCACAAAATGGCTTGGATACAATTTAGAATGTCAAGACAGAAAGGGGCATGTGGCAAGTTAAGCAAATTAAGTATGAATGGAAAGAGAAATGGAATATAAATGGAATTACTAAACTTTCAAAATTCAAAATAAAGAACCTGGTTATGTATCCTAGAAATTTTCCTTCTCTCCCTCCTTATCAAGGAAGTGGGAGGGATGAGGTTTTGGGATCAAATAAGCCTATTCTTTAATAATATATATCTCATCTCGGATGTATATATATACTGCTGGCATACTGATATGAACAAGCTGCTTAATATGCTCGGGTGAATTTTTTTTTAAGGCTGAATTTACCTTACATCATTCCTTAACAACTCCTGTACTTTTTTGCATGCACTTAAACATAGCTCAGAAATAAAACAGGTTTTTCTACCACTTTAAACAAAATGGTTGCCTTTTAACGAGTTAGGTTTGTATTCCTGGCAACAGATCTAGGAAAGCATTAAACTCACCTCAAGTCCAACATTGTGTTCAGCCTGCCTATAACCTCCAGCCAGAATCTAGAGAGCTGATACACAATGCAGGCATGTCTATAATCCCCAAGAACTTAATGAGTAACTGGTTAATCCGTAACATGGCATGATCTAAACCTAGGGCAGGCAAAGAATTCCCCACCAAGCCCCGTGTGAGAAGCAGTGAGATCTACTGACAAGAACTCAGGTGGGCCCTTTATAGAAGCCAGAGGCAAAAGCCACCTGTGTTGAACTGCCATCAGGAGGAAATTAACTCAGTTTTCTAGTACAACATTCTCACTCAAATTCTTTTCTGACATTTGTAAGATGTCGCCCACTTTACCTAATTGTGGAATCGATTCTCTGTGAGACTACTTGGCTTTTACTTTAAGAGCAATGTGAAAGGAAATCTGGGACTAGGAAAAGCAGAAAAACAGACATTACTGTGTCTGCTATAATAGGTTCTCAAAAAGCAGTTGTTGAACCCACATGTGACCAAAGTTAAGAACATGACCATAGGCTAATTTCAAGCTGGGCGTTAAAACAATACTCACACACACTTTGAAAAAGTTGTCTTTAGTCATCCATACTGCAATTTTTTTTTTTTGAGTTGGAGTCTCACTCTGTCACTCAGACTGGAGTGCAGTGGCTGCTCCAGGCCACTGCAGCCTCGACCTGCTGGGCTCCGGCAATCCTTCCGCCTCAGCCTTCCAAGTAGCTGGAACTACAGGCGCACGCTACCACACCTGGCTAATTTTTGATTTATTGTAGAGATGAGGTCTCACCAAGTTGCCCAGGCGGATCTCGAACCCATGGGCTCAGGCAATCCACTTACCTCTGCCTCCCAAAGCCCTGGGATTACAGGCTGAGCCACCGAGCCCGGCCAATTTCTTTTTTTTAGAGACAGGGTCTCACTCTGTTGCCCAGGATATAGTGGCACTGCAGCCTCAAACTCCTGGGCTCAACCAAGCCTCTCGCCTCAGCCTTCCCAGCAGCCGGGACTACAGGCACATGCCACCATGCCTGGCTAATTAAAAAAATTTTTTTTGTAGAGATGGGGGAAATCTCACTATGTTGCCTAGGTTGGACTTGAACTCCTGGCCTAAAGGATCCTCCCACCTTAGCCTCCCAAAGTGCTGGGAGTTAGTTTTTAAAAATGCTTCCTTTAAGCTGGGCTCGGTGGCTCAGCCTGTAATCCCGCGCCTTGGGAGGCTGAGGTGAATGAATTGCCTGAGCCCACGGGTTCGAGACCCGCCTGGGAAACTTGGCGAGACCTCATCGCTACAATAAATCAAAAACTAGCTGGGCGTGGTAGCACACGCCTGTAGCTCCAGCTACTTGGAAGGCTGAGGCGGAAGGATCGCCGGAGCCCAGCAGGACAAGGCTGCAGTGGCTGGGAGCGGCCACTGCACTCCAGTCTGGGCGATGTGAGACTCCAACTCAAAAAAAAAAAAAAAAAAATACTTCCTTTACAAGGGTGTCCCAAATGTCTTAGTGCAGTTTTAGGCTATTAGTGCTAAGGATGGGAGTGATAAGCTGACCACACCCTAACACTGAAATGCAAGGGTAGCTAGCTACACATGGCCTTGATTTGTCATCAGTTAAATGTGCAGCCCAGATGAAGAGAGACATTTTAAGGGACTAATAAGTCAACCCTCACTAAGGTAAATTGAGGGCCTGTTGAAACAGCCAAAAAGAAACTCTAATACAGCATGGTAGCAATAGTGCTTGGAATGTATTCAAATGGAAAAGTTTGGGCTGGAAATACTTGTTTAGGAAAAGAACTACATCACTCCACCCTCCTTCATCAAGTAATCCAAGCCATCTTAAATGCTCAAGGTCTGACCAAGCAAGATGTATTTTATTAAATCCTCTTTCAGCTTGAACTAGATTATAACCTTGAGAATAAACAAATTTTATTCAATGAACAAGTAGCAGGGATTCTTGATTACTACTATAGTTCTTTTGTGGACACTGCTTCTAGGTTAATGCAAAAAGCTCAGAAAAGAACATCAGATAAGGCAAAAGGCTTTATTTTTCAGGATCGGCTCAAAGTCTGACACTGACACAGGCAGGGATAATTATTATCTCATTACATTTGACCTTTGGCACCCATTTAAAGTACTACTTTTCCAAGTGGGGACATATTACACCCAGTAGACTCTCAGCACAGTTTCTGACAGCCACATTTACCCCAATTTCACTCAGTGGTGCTGCCAGGAGATGTGCAGGGACACAAACAAGATCATTTACTTTATTGATCTTTTTCTTTTCCATGGATTTCCCCCCTCCACTGGGTTTCAAAGCAAGAGAGGTAGACAGCATTATTGGCAGGTATTGGTCATAACAAACACCTTCCCACAGCCTAACACTCAAAAATCAAACACCAAATATAAGGAGACTTCCTAAATATTCAGTTAAGGCTATGGTGTGCTTGGTTTTGACCACAGCAATTCTATGGCTTCCCTAGACAAAACCATGGAGAACCTATGCAGTTTTGGTTGTTACAGCTTAATTATAAGATCAAAGGAATTAAGGAGTTTTCATTAAGAATAGATTTTTAAATCATGATAAAAATAAAGTTATGACAAAAATAAAGTCTACGGTCCTCAGGGATACGGATTAAAATCAAGTTTCATGATTGGAAAGGGACTCCCTTCTAAGTACATAAAGCTTCTTTCCATGAGGTTACAAAAGTGAAAAATATAAAACAATGGTTCATTTTAAGATAATCAATACATAATTGTTGATCAAGGGAGAGATGTTTAAGATATTTTGCACATTATTTATTTAGAGTTAGTCTATACACTCTCGGTATTGAATATATAGAGAAAATTCCATTACTTTTTGGTTTAGGGCCATACTAGAAAACTATTGCTTTTTGTGTACATGAAGAAAAAGTCAAGATTTATTTTTCAGGTTCCAGATTTTCAGTTTAGAGCTGTCTTCTTTAATAAAAATATCAATATGAAAGTATTACTTTTTTCTTAAAATGTGATTATTTATTTTTTAAAACACTGAAGTCCCTAGAGAACTGAGTACCACACCTGAATTTAAACCCCAGTTTCAGCATATGACTACTGATTTTATAAAACATCTTCCTTTAGTAAATAGCAAAAATCATACCCTCCTGTAGAAAGTGATGTTGGGCTGGCAATGTAGATTGCTTGATAAAAATATGGAAACCTTAAATATCATATGGGAAATATATTTGAGCGAAAAAAAGATGAATACAGCTTTCTATTGTTGTTCTCCTAGTTTCTCCAAAGAGTTGACATTTTATCACTGCATTGAAAATAAAGATGACTTTAGCTTGAGACTGTATTTTAACACTGAACTGATATATATGTGCTTATCTGAACATCACATTTTTACACATGCTTACAAAAAACCTACAAAAGTGTAGTGAAAATATGATATATTTAAAATAAAATTATGCTTGTTTGAGGCAGAATAGAACTAGGGTCTTCAGCAGAGGATTTCTTCAGCAGTCAGCCTTTGCAGGCAGGTCTTATCCTGTGGCTGGCAGATACTTTCCAATGAGCACAGAAAATTTCAGGATAACAGGAGACACGATTTGTTTTTGCCTCCATGGGCTGGGATGTCATTATTATAGAGATGATGCATAATTTAAAAAGTGGAGACTGTTCACTCAAAATGCTAGAGTGAAAAATTCACTTTATGAAATTTAAACACAGCATTCATCCTGAGGAAGATGCACATACACTAGGGTAGTATAACCAGAGTAGGTGCATTTCAGAGTTAAAATGATTTTCTCTAAAAACGAAAAGATGCCAGCTTTATTAAAGACCAGAGTTATAGAGTCTTTCTTGTATTTTTTCATATTGTTTTAGTGGACCAAAGTTCAGTTAACTCATTCAGGTTAGAATCTATAACTCTGTTGAGTGTTCAGGACTACAGAAGTCATCCGGAGACTTTCTACGGAAGTATGTACAGATCTTCCTCATGGAGTTGGGAGTAATGGTGACCTAGAAGAAGAAAGTTTAAATTTCAGAGATTTCCTAAGACAACATTAAGCTGTTACCTCAGCAAGTTATCATTTAGTTATCACTAAATTATCACTATTAAGTTAGAAAGCCCAGACATTTGATTATTTAGTTAGCCAGCTTTCAGTCTCAAATATTTTTAATGGCAAGGTCTTTTTTTTGGCTGATTTGTACTGAATACAGTAAAAATTTAATAGATGCTATGCAAGGAAGGGAGGCATAGACTTTTCATGTGAATAGAAAATATTTACTAGTTAAGTCTCCTAATAGGAATGAAAGAGGAATTGTTACAATTACAATTTCTTTAGAAATAAATGACTCGGGGAGACACCCCTTGAACGATGCATATTTGTAAACCTAACCCTGAACTATACCCCACAATTTTAAAATAAAAATTAAAAGAGAAAAAAGCTATGAACTTCCTTTGAGAAAATAATCACTTTCCATTATTATGTTCCTGCCTCCAAACATGTACATTACTTGCACCAACTCACTGAGTTAGATCATTCTTGGGTGATTGTTTACTTTTACAGATATGGCAAAAAATGGGAATGCTTACACACACATCCCTACACATTAGCAATATGTATTTGCACTCATTGTATGTGTAGGAGTTATATTCTTTATACCATTGAATTGCAATTAGAACTTTCATGGTACACAATGATTTTATCTTTGTGTTTTTTGTGCCATTACATCTAGACCAAAATCTCTAATAGCAAATGTTCTTCAGAAAAACAAATAAACAAGAAAACAGAACAATAAGATGTGTAGATGTACATGTATGAGAGAGAGAGAGAGAGAGAAAGAGAGAGAGAGCCACAGACAATTTAAGGAATTGGCTCATGCAGTGATAGAGCTGGTGCTGAAGAACCAGGGAAGGGTTGATTGTTGCAGCTTGAATCCAAAAGCAGAATTATTTTTTTTTTCAGGGGAGGTCATTCTTTGTTCTCTCAAGGTCTTCAACTTATTTGAAAAGGCCTACTCACATAATAGAGGGTAATCTGCTTTTCTCAAAGTTTACTGATTAAATGTTAATTTCATCTAAAAAATGCATTCACAGCAACATGTAGGCTGTTGCTTGATCAAATACCTGAGTACCCAAGCCTGGCAAAGCTAACACATAAAATTAGCCATTACATGGGCTGAGTAAGTTTACAACTTTAGGTTTTCAAATGTGAAAGGAGGAATGAAAGCCATTCTTGTGCAGTGATTATCTTCATTTAATAAGTTTTCTTTGGTATTTCATTAGATACTTTTGCTAAAAGAAAGAATATTAGAGTCACAGTTTTTATAACTGGAATATTTATGGAAAAATATTTTCAACAATTAAAAAAGCAAACAGGAAAATACAAAGTTATTTTCTTGATAATTTACTTCTAACCATTCAGCACTTACTTATTAACCAGAAAGATGTTAGTTAAATGTCATATTTATAGATTGTATTTCTCTATCTAGACTGGAAGATACCATATATAACAAGATTTAACTTATAGTTTTGCCTGTCTATTAACATTAGAATATCCATTACACCTAGAACAGTGTGACAAACAGTACACACTTTTAATTTGTTTTAAGCACAAAAGTAGGGATTAATCAAAGTATAAGCAAATGAATCTAGGACTAATCAAGTTTGCATTCTTGTTGTGAAGCATCCACAATTTTGTCATTATGCAAATCCAAAGCCTGCAGTCCATTACTTTTTCCTTGCATCCTCAAGTTTTATGTTCATTGCTTTAACATTTCTTTATATTTTGTGTACATTCTATTTGATTAATTTACTCCAAATGCTTGTTCCTTCTATCACATTATTCTCAAACAAAAGTGAACCCTTTTCTGATGCTTTTTAAGTAAAACCTACTGCCTCAATTGATTTTAAAATGCACTCTATACAAACGCAAACAAATGGAGTAGTTAAGCAAAAACATGGGACTCTTCTTTAAGTATAAGGTGGATATTTTAAGAGCTTTCAAATACTCAATTACTGCGTTGTTAACTGTGAATTGTGGCCAGAGAAAAAAGAAATGCGAACAAACATCTTCTCTGATGAAAGCTATTTCTATTCATTAAGAAATCCTCTGAAATGTTTTTCCCTAAGACCAATGTACTCCTGACAGTACGACTAACAAATTGTATATTCCTCACCATTTATTTTCATGAACTTAATTGACCATTTTAGGAAAGAAATGGCCCTTTATGATAACAACAAGATAAAAGCTGGTAATTGACTGAAATGCTTGAGTACAGCTAGCTAAAACCACTTTCAACTAATGGAGATCTGAATGAAAGGCATAAAAGTTTCAGCCAATTGTAGAGAAGGTCACAAGATTTTTACCCTCTTTTTTTTAAACTCATAAGAAAACAAAATGTTTTGATGATGCATCAGCTTTAAAAAGGTATGAAAGAAAAAAATATCACTTCAAAATTGTTTTGTAGAGCACCTGATTATCATGCAATATACATGATGTACTATGGAAAATTGATATTATTTTAAAAGCCTTTTTTATTTCAGTATTATTATGCTGTCAGTACAAGGTTATTTCATGTGCATAAGACCAAGCACATTCATTAACATTTTTAAAGTTTGCAACAAAAATCGTCTACAAAACAAATGTTTGATAATCTAAATATGATAACTGTGGGTAGTTTTGTTAAACATATAGGCTCCTCAATTAAGAAAAAATTTGTATTGATTAGATAAGAGGTCATAGATAAAATAATTTAGACTAAATTTCTGAATTATTTTTATAAATTAATTTCATAAAACCAAAAATTGTCATGCATGTTTTTACTTTACATGATTTAACTTAATTTATATTGATATATCTTATGTCTAAACATTATGGCTACTAATATAGTCTCTCATTAAGGATAATACATATTGAAAAGTTTACAACTATTGATGCTTTTACTTTTCTGTCTAGGCACTTAAGAGGCCATATCTATTTACTATTTGGATAAATTGAGATCTAAGTCATCAGATCCCTGCAATAAAATCACTCAAGAGGTACATATTAATGCGTATTTCTGCATTTTAAATAAGCAATCTTAATAGACCATAAGAAGTTGTAATGACTAATTTGTTTGCACATCTTCTTTCTTTCTTTTTCATTTTATAAAAGGTTGCAAGTGAAGATATGTGTTTATTAACAAAAAAAGGTAAGCATACATGCTTTGGAAGACAATTCTAGAAAAAAGGTATAATAATAGAGAAGGAAACACTAAATACTTGTTTGTTTATGCATCCTTAGACATGAGAATAAAACACTGTGGCTTTTTTTTTTTTTTGTAATTAATTGGATGTTCCTTCTCTAGACCTTGAGAATATAATCCATGTTCCAAAAAAATGTAGAAAATGCTGAATGCTTTTTGAAATCATTACTTGTTTTTCTACCTTGGCAAATTAGACTACAGAGTCTGTGTTTAATAAAAAAAATTGTGTTCTCTTTACTTCTCAAAATGACTCACTGGCAAGAAATACAATTTCTGGTTTCTTGAATTTTGATGATTTATTTTTAATTGCAATATCAAGTGTATTTTTTCCCTGGATATTCTGCACTGGATATTACTGATCATACTGTTCTTCTTGATAATCTGTATCTCTCTGGCTGCTGAAAATAATCCTATATTTCCTACCATTTCAATGACCTTTTCTTTACTGTGCTTTCATAGTCAGCATAGGCTATGCTTCCATTTCCTCTGTAATGAATACTGCATATGTACTCTGAAGTCCAGATAACTTTACTAGATTTTATTTGTGAACTTATTGACTCTGTACTTCAACTGCTACCCTAAAATGAATAATTCTCATTTTATACCACCAGGTTTCCTGAGTTCTATTTTCCCTGTCTACTGTAAAAACCCATAAGTATGTGTATCCTTAACAAATAGTCTTTAAAAATAAATTCCTATTTTTCCTTCTAAAACAAGTCAATGATTGTATTAGTCATCCGTGAAAACGAATTTATCTTCAGTTCTTGAGCCCCGATATTTTGTAGTCACTTAAAATAAATTCCATCAGTATGATGCCACAACTCATCTTCAAAATATTAATCTAATTTGATGAGTATTAGTTCCACCCCATACCTTCTATTCCCACTTCCATGTTATATCCAGTGAGTAAACTGAGCTGGAGAAGAAGTAAACTAATTTTAAATTATTTTATATAATTTATAGTACATTATTTGTGATAAATGTTAAATTTGATAGAACTATTAATATATGCCTGAAATATTTGACTGCAAATACTATAAAATGCATAAGAATATGAAACAAGGAACATTATGAAATGATAAAAAATTGAGCTGGGAGAATCAAAACAAAACAAGGAAGAACAAATAAAGAACACTAAAAAGAATGAATCTGTAGAATTTTTAAACTGAACTTATCATAGTATTTCAAAGAAATATCTGCAATTTTTTTCCCTTTAATTTGATTTTGACAACAGTGATCTGATCTTTTTTGAAGTATTCAACTTTATTTCTCATTTATTTTTCTTCCCATCATCTATCAAAATAATTTTAAAGTTTGATAAGATATGTAAAATCCCTGTGGCAAAATTTGAAGAGAAAATAATTCTTACCAGGTATCCACTAGAAAAATTATGTAGAGAACTTGGCCAGTTATTGACTCATAGATTGCAAATGTATCAGTACTGCTATAATAATCTGCTATAATCTCCCCCAATGAATGCTACTACTGAAACCTATGATGGAATTTATTTTTTCAATCAATTGTGTAAATTGATACTTTCTTATATTACT
The DNA here is from genome assembly GCA_963574415.1 of Tarsius wallacei. NCBI lineage: Eukaryota > Metazoa > Chordata > Mammalia > Primates > Tarsiidae > Tarsius > Tarsius wallacei. Next base: position 30,261 of record CAUYQG010210560.1, on the reverse strand, counting down.
TCAAATTCTTAGAAAGTATTGTAATTTAGAATTGATGTAAGTATATACTCATGTTCACAAACTTTGGTGGGAAAAAATTTAATATAATCAAGTCCATATTTAAATTTTAAGTCTCTTCCTCTCATTGATCATTTCCATCAAGTGAGTCCTGAAATAAAAATTTCTAGAAAGTTTCAAAGTTTACATTGATAATTTTGGCAATGTTATGATTGTTGCATTAGTTTGCTAGAAGTCTAATATCAAACACTTGGGAAGTGTGGGTTTTTTTCCAAGGTTTCTTTCCTTGGCTTGCAGATGACTTCCTCCTCACTGAGTCTTCACAAGTTTTTTTCCTCTGTAGGTGATCATCCCTGGTGTCTCTCTATGTATTCAAATTTTATTTTCTTACAAGAACATTAGTGAGATTGGATCAGGGTGCATATTAACAGCCTCATTTTAATAAAACCACTTCTTTAAAGGCCCTGACTTTAAAACATATATATTCTGAGGTACTGGGGCTATGATTTTGACATATTGATTGGAAAAACACAATTCAGTCCACAACCCTCTATATCCCCCAAATTCATGTCTTTCTCAAATGCAGAATACTTTTATCCCATCCTAACTGCCCCAAATTATTAACTAATTTAAGCACTCTTCTCAAATGACTGGATCCATGAATCACATCATAAATTCTGCTCTAGCAGTGAATCTGGGAAATCAGAAAGTTACTTACTGTAAAAACACAGTAGCGGAACTGGCATAAGATAGACATTTTCATTTCAAAAAGAACAATTATGAAGAAAAAAAGAGGTTCCAATCAAGTCCAAAACCTAGCAGGGCAAATTCCATCATATTTCAATGTTCAAGAACAACTAGATTTGTCTCTATGCCTCTATGCTCTAGGTCTACTAGGGTGGAATCAATGTCACTCATAAGTCCACTGAAACAGAAGTTGTGGCTTTGACCTCTAGAACCAAGAAAATAGTCTTGCACCATGGACTTGTATCCTTTGGACCAGTGGTGGCAGTGGCTGTCCTGATAATCTCTGAATCACCGTCAGGGTTGTTCATCCCTTTTCATGAAAAATAATACATGTTCACATCCAGATAGCTCTTTTGTTTCATCCATGGAATCCCAGAAGTTCAAAAAGTGTCCTTCATTTTGCCAATATCTGTCCACTTTTGTCCAAGCTGTCAGTGCTTCTGCTTGAGTAACTTTATCTCTACTGTATTCCTGGCTTCTGCCTAAATGGCAATTAAATCCAGGAGTTATAACTATAACCCCTTTATCAAATGATTGGATCCATCAGTCATACCTTAAACTTTTTACCAAATGAACACAGGTTTGGAGGTCTCTACATAATGCACTTTCTTATTTTTACAATAATGGATAGGCCGAGAATTTTCTAAATCTTCAAGTTCTTGTTCCTTTCTACTTAATAATTCTTTCTTCAATTTTTATAACTTTTCTGTCACATTTTAGCATTAGCAGTAAGGAGAAACAAAGTCACACCCTCAAAACTTTGCTTAGCAAACTCCCCAGCTAACTATTGAAGTCTATTTCTTATATATACTAATTTCCACAAAACATTAGAGCAAATTCACTCAAGTTATGTGTCACTTTGTAACAGGTATCATCTCTTATCCAGTTCCCCATAGCATGTTTCTTATTTCCATTTGAGCCCTCAGCAGAAGAACCTTTATCAATATTTCTATCAAAATCTCCTCAAAGCTATCTGGACTTGTTCTGCATGTACCTAAAAAACTTTTCTAGCCTGTACTCATTATCAAGTGCCAAATCACCTACATATATTTAGTTTTTTGTTATAGCAATACCTAAATCTATATTTGATATAGCTTTGTCACTCATTACAAAAATCTATGTCAGTCAGTATTTTCCAGAGAATCAATGAACAGGATGATGAAGATAGATAGATAGATACATAGATAAATAGATAGATAAGATAGATAGATAGAAATAGGTAATGATATATATATAGAGAGAACACAAATGAAAGAGAGAAAGGGAAGAGAGAGAGAGAGATTTTAAGGAATTGGCTGAGAGAGAGAGAGAGGGACAGAGAGAGAGTTTTTAAGGAATTGGCTCATAGGATTGTGGAGGCTTGGGAAATCCAAAATCTACATACAGAGTAAAGTGACAGGCAGAGAGACAGGGAGAAGTTGCAATTTGAGTTCAAAGGCAATCTGTCATCAAAATTCCCTCTTGCTTAGAGGAGGTCAGTCTTTGGTCAATAAAGACCTTCATCTGATTAGATGAGACCCGTCCACATTATGGAGGATTATTTGCTTTACTCAAAGTCCACCTGTTTAAATATTAATGTCATCCAGAAAACATGCTAACAGAAACATCCAGAATGATTTTAGACCAAATATCTGGACACTATGGCCCAGCCAAGTTGACACATAAAATTAGCTATCATAATTATCTTTTTTAGTTTGTAATGCCCTATTTAAAGATATCTAAAATTTAATTGACATTTGGCTTTACAAATGTATTAAATTTATGTGTTTGAATTTCCTTAACAATTATAAGTTTACATATAGAATTTTTATAATTAGCTTTAATACATGAACAGCGCCATTGTCAAAATCATTACATTGTGAAATCTAACTAAACTTGTCCAAATTTGATTAGTTAATGGTTTTTGCTATCATTTCATATTATTCCAGCCTGTGTTACATCAAAGTCTGCATGGATAAATCATGGTGTTTTTCATCGCTCACTGTTTTATGATTTTTCTCCATCTTTACTTAGCCAATTTGGCTGCAGTCCATCAGTATAATAAAGTGAACTGAGTACAGCAGTTTTATATTTTTATTTAATTTAACAATTAAATATTTTGCAAATTCAGATGAATTGTGCATGTTTATTTTAGTTGTTTTAAAATTTCAGTCAAGTATTTATTAAATTTGAATACAATAAAAGAGGTCTTATTTATATCCATATAATAAGATATACCACTTATTAGTTAGTATAGAAAGAAGCAATTGTAATATTTAATTATATGAGATACCAACTAAAATCAAACTCAAATAGAATAGTCTTAACAAAGAGCTATATAACTATACATGGAATATATAGATAATGCTATTTCAAATAATTGTATCCACATACAATTTATGCTTACCAAGAAACAAGACAACAGAACAATTTCTTGATGATTTCATATTTGTAAAGCATTACACTAAGATTTGCATATGTGTGTACCGCATTTAAACAGCATATCTGCACTTTATATTGTTTTATAATTTTATACTGTCAAAAGATGTTGATGTACCTCTAGATAAAACCTGTCAGAATCTGCCTGCATATGTAATCAAATCATTCTAGGCAAAAGTGATGCCAATCTCATCTAAACATTATTTTTCCTTTCCTTTTTTTTCCCCTTAAGGACCTCAATTTTGCTTGACTGAGAAAATCATACATAAATGGAAACCTATTTCGGGATTTCAGGTATAATGTTAGCAAATAGATAGTGATGCCTGACATAATACAGAATTTCTTCATGATGTACCCACATCTATGTAAGGTTCAACTAGTCTGTTGATTTGTTTTTTATTATCTGTGTAACATTTTGTCTTCTATTGCCTGAGATCTTTCGTGAACACATACTAACAAAGAAAAGCAAGATGAAAGCTTGAGAAATTATATTTGGCATATTTTCTCTGATTCTGTGCATTGATAATAGCCCTACATCAGATACAATGAACATTAAAACATGCTATAGGTATTTCCATGGAAATTTTACTAGAAAAGACATCTCATTTTCTTTTCTATTACATAAGTTAAATATTCCTATACAGTGTTACAGAAAACAAGTTCTCAGAGGGAAAGATTTGAAATAAAATTTGTGCTCATTGAAACAGCCACTTGTTCCAATGATTGTATATAATTTTTATGGCTGTATTGTATAGGAAGTGCTGACATGGAGCAAATTTGATAGTTTAAACAGAAAAGAAAATAGTGAGGAATCTAGAGACCAAAGATCTAAAGATAGTGATTGCTTCAATATATTATTTTTGTTTAGCAAAATGATGCACAGAAATTGTATGGTAGACTGTCCAGAGATATAAATATTCCTAGCCTTATTTTATAGGTCTTATAAACATTTTGACAAAGGAAAACTTGGGATCATTGATAACCCTGAAAGTACTGCATTACTCATGATCTTCATGACTTGCCTATTATGTAGGAATTTGAAAATTTACACTTTTAAGGTAAATAATAAGTTTATTAAGGACAGGAATTATCGTGTGTTTCTGTGTAGGTATATGTCTTTTATTATTTTTTAAAATCGCAACATTTTGTATACTGCTAGGCATATGAAAATTAATATATTTCTGCTTATGATTAGCATTTGAAGAGATAAATAATACATTCAATAGTATGTTACTAAAGGGAATTACTTAGCATATTTATTTATGAATAATTTTATGCCCAATTTTCAATAATTATAGCATCATGTCTAATAAGGTGATGATTTTGGATTTTTTACCAAAGAGTAAAAGTTTGTGTTTTGTTTCTTATTAAAGTAATAAAACAAAATTTTAGTAAAAATAGAACTGTTAACACTGGTCTTAAATATTGCTTTCACTCCAACAGCACAGATAAAATATATGAGAGGAATGTTTTATAACAATTAAAATGCTTAGTTATAGTGGAAAACAAAATAAACATATCATGAGCAGAAATACAAATAGGTAATCTGGGAATGAAACAAATGACCTATTGGATTCTATGATAATAAGCAATCATAAGCCTCAGGGAATTGAAAGCCTGTGGGGAGATGGAGACTAAGTTGATACAGATGGTAAATGACCAGTATGTGTAAAATCAATGAAACTAGGAGTTACAGAACATCTGAAGAAAAAAAATCATAACAATACTGACAAAGGCGGATCCATATGTGAAGTTGCATACTTAAGGTGATAGAAATCTATACGGAATCTTAGCAATGTGATGACTGGATAAGTTATCCATAGGTCTATGACAATATTTCCAATATATTCAATATCGGTTCGGACTAATAATCTTGTCAACAACAACAACGACAGCAACAAAATAAACGAAAAAGTGAAAACAGAAAGAGATGGAAGGAAGGAAGGAAGGAAGGAAGGAAGGAAGGAAAGAAGGGCAGACAAAAAAAACCCCACCTGATTCTGCATTTATACTTCAGACACAATAATGCAACCATAGAACCATGGTGAGAGAGAGAGAGAGAAAGAGAAAGAAAACAACAAAGATACAACAGTCAGCCATGGTGGCTCATGTATGTAATCCCAGCATTTTGGAAGGCTGAGGTAAGAGGATCACTTGAGACCAGGAGTTCAAGGCTAGCACGGGCAGCATAGCAAGACCCCATCTCTCAAAAAAAAAAAAATTAATTAGCTGGGTGTGGTGCTGTGTTTCTGTAGTTCCAGTTACTTGGGTGACTGAGGTGGAAGGATTGCCTGAGACCAGGAGGTTGAGACTGTGATGAACTGTGATTGTGCAATTTCACTACAGCCTAAAGGACAGATGAGGCACTGACTCAAAAAACAAAAACAAAAACAATAACAAAACCTCCAACTGCTGATAAGCATGCAGTGACACTAACTTCCCTTTGCTTCAGTAAACTTTACTAAGATTTTTTGTAATGAGCAGCCTCAGAAGCTATAGCAAATGTCTCCTTCTGGAGCAAAGGAAAAGCATGCTCATTTGCTCATTGCCAAATATTAAAGAATCTGGTTCCTAAACTCATGATTCCTTTCCTGTAATTCTAACCACTGCAAGTGCAGGCATCCATCTGGACTCATTCACATTGCCCCTATGACATTTGGGGGCAAGGGGCACTGACGTAAATATGTTGCTGCTCATGCAGTTTGCTACCTCATGAGTAATAAAGGTCTTTGTCTTCGGCCCAGGGATTTCATGTATTCTGTCAGCATACATAAAACTGACTAATTTGTTACATTGCAAATAAGACCCAAAGAACAACATGGTGGTGAGTTCCCTAGACTTAACTTTTGCTATATGTATCCAAGACTGAATTTTGAAGAAGCCAGAAATGTCAATGAACAAAACCAAACAAGCCTCAAGAATCTATTCTCTTGCCAAAGATTTTGAAGAGGCAGCCTGGTGAGACACAATAATTACTCTATTCCAGCCAAACAAAACAGAAAATATTTTTGCCTTACCCCCACTTACTTCCTGAGTAGGAAGCCATAGACCATCAGGCAGGCATAATGAGGTCCCTGAACTCCCTGCCAGAGTCATGGCAGAGAAGGCTAAGTAGGAAATCAGGACTTTTGTCCCAGCTGGGGAAGAGCAAGGCTTTTCTGGAGGAGCTCAGACTTCATGCAACCTGAAATACCTAGAACAACCACTCTAAGAACTATACTAACATATACATTTAAAAGCACTATAGATAAATGAAAATGGAATTCTAAGATTTTGTTTCAGTAACAGTAAGGGGGGAAATTAAAGCAGAAGAAAAAAATAAAGAAAACAAACAGAATTTTTTTAAATGGCAGACTTAGACATATCAATATTATATTAAATGCAAATGGTTTAGTACACCAATTGAAAGATGAACAATGATATAGTGGATTAAAAACATGAGCCAAATACATGCTGTCTATAAGAAAATCACTTCAATAGAAGGAATAAAAGAGTATATTATGAAAATCTTAAAGGAGAAGTAGTTGTTAATATTATAAAGAGACTTCAAGTCAAAAAAAGACATAGACAAAGAGAGACATTACAGAGTGATAACAAAGATATTTAAAGAAGAATTGGTACTAATTCCAAACAACCTCTTCCAAAAAAAATTAAGAGGAGAGAGCACTAGTACATTAATTTTATTATGGTACAACTTACCAAAACCAGAAAAAAACAGAAAAAAGTAAACTAGATCTCGCATGAATATAGATAAATATGCATCATGCAAAAATATTTAACAAAATATTGGCAAATAGAGATCAAAAATAAATACAAAAACAATTATACAACACAATCAAGTGAGATCTAGTTCTGTGATGCAAGTCTAGATCAGTATTTGAAAATCAATCAATACAATCAATATTTCAGCAAGATTTTATTGTAGATATACATAACATTACCCTAAAGTTTATATAGAAAGTCAAAGAAACTAGAATAGCTAGATCAATTTGAAAATGAAGAAGATGGAGGAGTAAGTATTCTCAGTTTAAAAGATTATATAGCTACAGTAATCAAGACTGTGTGGCATTAAAAGATTAAAAGATTATATAGCTACAGTAATCAAGACTGTGTGTAGAGAGATTGAAATGTAGATCAGTGGAACATAATAGAGAAACCAGAAATGGACCCACATAAAAATGCTCAATTTATTATTTTTTTTAATTCAGAGAGTGCGAATACACATTTGTTGCATGAGCATATTGCATACTTATGGGAATTGGAAGGTAGTTCATTTCCAGATAGTGAACACTGTACCCAATAGGTAACTTCTAAACCCTAGCCCCCTCACCACCTCCCCCCTTTTTTATGTCCTCAGTGTCTATTATTTCCCTCTTTGTGGCTATTTAGCACTCATATATTAGTGAGAACATGCATTCATTTAGTACGTTAGTTCACTTAGGATCACAGTCTCCAGTTTCATCCATGTTGCACCAAAGGACATTATTTTTTTGTGGCTGCACAGTATTCCATGGTGTATATATACCACATTTTCTGTATTCAGTCAATCATTGATGGGCACTTAAGCTGGTTCCATAATTTTGCTATTGTGAATAGTGCTGCCATCAACATATAAGTACAGATTTTTTTAAACAAAGCTTAAAAGGTAATTCAATGTAGGAGTCTTTTTAAGCAAATTTTGCTAAAGCAATTGATCATTTATAGACAAATATATAGACCTCAACCTAAGTCTCACACAACCCCGCTAGTATTCAATATAGCAATTAACTCAAAATGAGTTATAGACTTAAATGTAAAACATAAAACATTTTTTTAAAAGAAAAGAATCTGACAAAACCTTTGGAATCGAGGAGTAGGCAAAGAGTTTTTAGAATTGACACCAAATACACAATTCATAAAAAGAAAAAAATATCAAAATTTAGAAGTTTTACTATGTGAAAGAACCTGTTAAGTGGTTGAAAATGCTATCTACAGACCAGGAAAAAAATGCATACAAATTATGTATCCAACAAAAGACTAATACCTAGAATAGGTAAAGAATTTACAAAATTCAACATTAGAAAACCTAATTAGTATTCAATTAGAAATTATCAAAAAAACATGGACATTCTATGGAAGAGACTATACAGATAGTAAATAAGCACATGAAAGATATTCAACATCTTTAGCTGTTGGTGAAATATAGATTAAAGCCACAATGACATATTACTATACACCTTAGAATGCTATACTAAAAAAAGTATTGAGAATACAAAACCATGGTGAGGATATGGGGGACTGGCTTACTCACACATTGCTGTTGGGAATATAAAATGGTACTGACACTTTAGAACTGTTTGGAAGTTTGTTAAAATTCTAAATTTTCAACTACCATAAAACCTAGCAATTGTACTCATAGAAATAAAATGTATGTTCATGCAAACACCTGTATGTGGATGTTTATAACTGTTTTATTTCTGAGTAAAAACCATAAACCAGATATCTTCCAAATGATGAATAATGAAACTGTGGTACATACACACCACAGATTATTACTTGGTAATAAGGAACACATTATTGATATACACAATAACTTTTATACGTTTCCAGGGAATTGCAGTGACTGATATTTCAATAGGTTTCATATAGAATGATTCTATTTACATAACATTCTTGAAATGACAACATTATGGAAATGGAGAACAGATTAGTGGTTGCCAGTGGTCAGTAAGTCATGGGAGGAAGAATGAAGTGGTTGTGGATACAATAGTTCAAACTAAAAGATCCTTGTGGTCATGGAATGTTGAGTACATTCACTCTTTCAATATATATCTTGATCAGAATATTATACTCCAGTTTTTTAAGGTATTACTACCAGAAAAAGCAAAACAACAAAAAAGGTAAAATTATATGGTATCTCTCTGTATTTAAAAAAAAAGAAATTGATTGTAGATTTACAATTATAGCAACATTTAGAAAATTATTTTAAGAGGACAAATAAAACTTTGTTCAATTGAATAAGTTTTGAGTATTTTGGCTTGATATCAGACTGATAATTTAGAATCTGGGGTAATTCCATTATATCATCATATTCTCTTAAATTTTACCTTGAGCAGGCTTATTAACACATTTGATTATTTATGGAGACTTATTATTTTGAAGTGCTTCTAAGGAATGTTGACTTGGATTTAATCTACAAAGGAAAAATATAATTTATCATCTTCATATATCATATATATATTTTTTAAACTGTCTTTACCTTTTATGGGGATGTTTGCAAAGACTGTTTCGATTATTTAGCAAGGTGTTCAGGAAAATTGTTTAATAACTATATATTGTCTGAATTTAGCCTTTTTGATTTTGTAGCACATTACAAATATATATTTTTTTCATTCTGATCCTTGAACCAAAGCCCACTTCATGCATTATTTTTCTGGGGAAAGGGAGTTTAATTCACAAAGTTTATATGTGACATCAGTTATAAGCCGTTTCTCTTTCCAGTGAACAGAACAGTAAATCCTGTGAAGGCCATTCTCAGTTATCGCTCTCTCCCTGTAACCCTCACTGCCACTCCTAACCAAGGAAGCTATGAACTTAGAATTTCTGCCTTTTTTTTATTCTTAAAGAGGGTTGGCCTGTAAGAATCACATACTTTTCACAAGGTTGGAGGTGAACACTTTATTCAGCAGACAATTTAACAGATTCTGTCTTCAAGTTTCTTTCAAGTGCCTACCTTCAACAAATGGTTCTAGAAGTGAGGTTCAAAATAAACTTCAATAAATACACTTTTAATTGATTTTTAGTTCTTTTCCAAGTATAGACTTATTAACTTGACTTGGGGCTCTGTAATGCAGACACCAAGATAGGATAGGACAATTTAAAAACTTTATGAAAAGTGTGGAATAGAGTGGTGAGGGCGATAGAGTAGGCAAAGACGGCCCATAGACTGCAGTGCAGGTTCCATACCCATGAAATAAGAGTAGAGGGGGGTAGATAGCATAGGCAGTCAGACTTCAGAGCAGTTCTAAGAAAGTTTCAACCAGACTGATTAGAAGTCTTCAAGCCAAAGTCTCATATTAAAGAACTGCATATACCCGCACCACGTGTAGTCATTGGTAGAGGAAAAATATGATCTCAGCCCAAACATAGTGATGGAAGCTTACAAGTGGCAGCAGGGCTGTCAGTCAACTATTCTCCCTGTGGTAGACAATCTGAGCAGCACATTTTCATGGTTACCATACTTGGGTGTTAGCAGAATTTACAGAAATATGCCTTTTAGAATAATTAATCTTGACAATCATCACAACATTCCTATCCTCCAGGAAAATAGAGATATTTTTAATCATTTAGAGTTTGTATTATTTTTGGTCATCAAACATTATGTAGGAAAGCATTGCACTTAAATAACACAGAATCATTTTTTCCTACAATTTTTGCCATCACTTTTAACACAGTATGATCCACAAGTGTTTGCCCAAAACGTCCTTGAGTACATTTTAGAGGATCTGGAGCAATCTGCCATAATCCAAATATTATTTGCTCATATCATATTTACATTTAATTGCTTCAAATTTCAAAAGAGCTAACAATTGGTCATTTAAATAATAAAAATCCCCAGTTAAATTAATTAGGCCTTTTATACATAACAGACTTTGCCAATATTCTGCCATGACTAAATCCAATGAAATATTTATTAAATTGCAGCAGTGTACACTACTGGCGAGCAGTGTAGAGGTAAACAGAACTAATATGTTTTAATCAGAATGGAATGAAATCCTTGGTTTTCCTCACAAGTAATTCGATATCTCTGAGTCTGTTTCATTAATCATTAAATAGGAAAAAATATATAAGCTTTGTAAGGTTTTTGAGGATTACTTAAGATAAAGTTTGTAAAGACTTTAATGCAGTGCTGACCATATAGTAGGTACTCAGTAAGAAGTGTGTACATGGGAGTCCAAGTAAGTTAGTGTTCATGCAAACTAATGTATCTCAAAAATGAAATTATTCAATACCTTTAACTTAAGCATTTCAAATCTATTTTTATGACTGCTAAATAAGTATAATAGTGTTTATATTATAGATTGCCATGAAAATTATATATAAAAGTAAATATAAAATAACCTATCTACAAAAGATACAATCTATCTTTTTATCTGACATCTATCCCTCTATATTTTTAGCATGTAATAAGTATCCAATAAGTATTATCTAGTCTCATCCTTATTCTCATTTTCAAGATAATCTTTATCTTCCTCTTCCTTTGTTATTATCATCAACATCTTCAAGTTCCATGAGGAGTAAGTTGACCTAATATATCAAAATACCTACCAGGAAAAAAACAGTGAATTAATGTTCATTGTATAGAGTACACTGAGTTGAAAACAAACATAACTCTTGGGAGATTTCATGAAGAATGACCAATTATTTAAAAGAGATATGTAAGAATGTGAAACAAGGGGCAACTGCTTTCTAATTCTTTTTTATTCTTTACCATTTTATTATGCTTAATGAAAAACATAAATAAAATCATATGGGAAAAGTTGAAAATTAAAAGAAACAAATGGAAATTTGAGGTAGACCAGAGTAGTCTTGATATGTTCACTCACTGCATCTTTTAATAATGAAACTTTCTTTTATTTCACAAGGGGTAATAGCATAAGAAAAAAAATGTAATGAATTGAAGCGGCATTAAGAGAATAAAGTAATGAAGTATCAATTTGAGGTGACTTGAGATAAAGTATTAAAAGTAATGAAATTCAGATGAACACAACATAAATACTCCTAATGCACTTTAAAAATCATAACTCCCTATGTATACATTTGATACAATTACTGATGATTTTTATACATAATAAAATGGTTATCACTAACAGTATAGTTTATGAGAAGGAAGCTATGTAACATACACTTATATTTGAAATTTATTCTTTCCTGATATCTTAATCTTCCCTTTGTGATGGTGATTGGATAAAGAGATTAGGAAATGTTGGTGTCCTGGAATATACTGAGTAAATATATTTCAGGGCAAAGTAAAATTATAAAAGTTGCTTTCCACAACAATTTTAGGTGTTGAAAGGTATTTGTTTTTTTATGAGATTACAATGATATGTAAATGACAAACAAAAGCCGTGTTTTTGAATGCAGGATCACAGAACTTAGATATGAATAGTTTGTACGGGTTCAGAATTTTTTTTGCTGCTCTAATTTTTCATGCAAAGCTATTCTCTCAAAGATAGTTATTCTTTTTTATTGTGATAGGAAGAGATAACATGAGATTTACCATCAACACATTTTTAAGTATACACTATTGTAAACTACAAGCACAATATTGTACATCAGATCTTTAGAACTTATTCATCTTGCATTACTGAACTTTATACCCATTGACCAAAGCAAGATCAATTATTCTTAACAATGATAGCTATGTTTTTTCTTTTCACTTACAGACCTATTAACTCAGCTTATGAAACTAAGTCTGGTAAGACGAATTTTAATATATATCCATTGTTATTCTGTTTGAGAGTCACCGCCATAACTTCTAGTCAGTGTTATCTAAGGATAATTAAGTCATTTTTTTTTTTTTTTTTTGAGTTGAAGTCTCACTCTCGCCCAGACTGGAGTGCAGTGGCCGCTCCCAACCACCGCAGCCTCGACCCGCTGGGCTCCGGCGATCCTTCCGCCTCAGCCTTCCAAGTAGCTGGAACTACAGGCACGCACTACAACACCCAGCTAATTTTTTAATTTATTGTAGAGATGAGGTCTCGCCAAGTTGCCCAGGCGGGTCTCGAACCCACGTACTCAGGCAATCCACTCACCTCAGCCTCCCAAAGGCGCAGGATTACCGGCTAAGCCACCGAGCCCGGCTTAAATGTATTATTTTAAATGTACAGTTTTAATTTTATCAAAAGCCATAAAGTATTAATATTATTTTTCATTATCATTATTTTTCCTAAAAATGGAAAAATCATTATTGTTTTCTAAATTATACAGACTCGAAAGTAAAAGACAAGTGGCCAAACTCTTATCTATTTCATGATTTTACTTCTACATTGCACAAATAATGATGAAATTTTAAATCATATTTTGAAATTTTACTTAAAATGCATTATGTATGTTCTAAATTAAGCTATTTGAAATTCTAATATTCTATGCCCATTTAGTTGTTAATGTGAAGTTCATTGTGTGATGGCTGACTCCAAATAGAGCTGCTCATATGTTTTCTAATAAAGTTCTTGTGAATGTCCAAGCTATATGGGTCTCTCTAAGAAACTGTCCCTCTTCTCTGTCTCTAAGGACAATACTAAATGATTGAGCATATGGGTCAGTATATTAGTGTTTAATTGCTGCTATAACAAATTATTGCAAACTTAATGGCTTAAAATCACACAAATCTATTATCTTACAGTTCTGTAGGTTAGAAGTCTGATATTTGTATCCCTGAACTAAAATCAAGTTGTTGTGAAAGCTGCATTCCTTCTAGAAACTAGGCAAAAAAAAACCTTGCTTTCTCCAGCTTCTAGGGACTGCCCACATTCCTTGGCTCCTGGCCCTCTTCCTTCTTCAAGGCCATCAACGTGTCATTTTTCTGACTGCTTCTTGCACTGTGTTTCTTTTTGCAATCTTCTCTTCTGTTTCTCTTTCCAAGGACCCCTGTTATCACATTGCATCCTTATAAACCAGGATAATCTCCTCAATTTATGGTCACCTGATTAGTACCTTAATTGCATCTGCAAACTTAATTCCCCTATGCTATTTAACTTACTGTATTCACAGGTTTCAGCATTTATGATGTGGAAATCCCAGGGGAATTATTTTTCTGCCTACAGTAGGAGAAAAATAATAACCCCCATAGGTTCTTTGTTGGAGTGGCTCCCTGTTACAAGAGGGAGATTAACAACAGAAAAACAAACTGAAGTTTATTAGCATGTTTATTTTGTATATACATGAGAGATTTAAATAAGCAGTTCTCAAAAAGACAACTTTGAATTCCAGCTTACATGACATCTTGAATAAAAAACAGCAAATGTTTAGAGAAGTGACAAGATAAAAAAAAATTGAGTCTGTATGGATAGCAATAAGGGGCAAGGCAAATAATTGACAGACAGTAAAGTTAACTAATTAGTGAGTTGGTTAGTTAGCAAAGCTTGTTAATGCAGATTCCTTTGGAATTGTCTCCAGGTTGAGAAGGGTCCAAAGCTGTCATCAGTGATTAACCTTTGTTCTCACTGGTAGATTTGGGGTATGGTGGTGGGAGGACACGTAGGACATCTTTTGTTTTTGTAAATCTGTGTTCTCCTTTTATGCAAATACAGGGAGGGCAAAGAGTTTTCCTGCATCTGCTCCTTCTTAATTATTCCTATCTCAATAATCTTTCTCATGTTTTGGTGAGGAAGACATATTCTGACTCCCACACTACACTAGTCAGAATAGGCTAAATTATGCTATAGTAACAAACAAACAAAAAAACTCCAAAATTGTAATGTCTTATAACAATAAAGATGTATTTCCAAACTGTCCCTCTCAGATCAGGAAAGAAGTCTCTGCTCATTGTATTTAATGAGAGGCCAAGGCTGACAAAGCTGCTGCCATCTTGAACACAGCTGCTTGATGTTCCAGAAAGAATAAAGAACTCTGCAGGGTCATCCACTAGCAATTCAATACTTGGCCCAAAAAGCAGCATGCATCATATCTGCTCAGAACAGACTGTTCAAAACTTGTCCTATGACTCCAGAGGATTCAGCCAAGGTAATCCCATTTTATGCCTTAAAAGAAAAAAAAAAAATCACACTAATAGCCATCACATGAAGTTGAAGCTCACTTGTTACAAACATATACAAATGCTGGATAAATAAATAAAACAAAAATGTAATTGATAGCTGAGTTTGCAAAAATGAAAATGAAATCTTCACATGCCAGGAATAAAATCCAGAACAATAAGAATGTAAGCCATTGCTGCTACCGCTTTGAATGGGAGAGAGGATAGAGGAATGATTAATTAGACCCAATAAATACTAAGAGATTGAGGTTTAACATCCTTATAAGGAGGTAAAACAGGGCCACAGACAGAAGGGCAAAAAGAGCTGAGATTTCCACATGAAGCCGAGATGCCGAAAAGGATTCACAACTTGCCAGAGAAGGACTAGAGGGAAAACTCTATCCATTGAGTAATAACAACCACATGTTTCTACACATGCTCTAGAGGACGAGGTAGAAATATCCCTAAAGCAATACAGCCTAGTGGCATGTTAAATTCTCCCACTGTAACTATGGATCTTTTTCCTCCTTTTATGTCTATACATTTTGGCTTCATATATTTGAGCTTTATCATTAGGCACATAAATATCAAAAATTTATATCATGACATGCTAATTCCTTTATCATTATGAACTGTTTCTCCTTATCTCTCATAATATATCTTGTCTTAAGGATTGCATTATTTTATATTAATATAGGTAGACCAGTGTATTTAGCTAATGTTTATTTAGTACCTCTTTTCCTTACTTTATTTTCTTTCTTTCTTTAACTTTGGGTTTTAATTTTGTCTCTTAGGCAATATGTAATTGACTATATTGTTAATGTATTTCTTTCATTAGAATATCTACCAAACACTTGTGTGTGAGACAAGGACACTATTACCACATTAAAATCCAAGCCAAAGACTGGGAGACATTATTGCAATGTGTATAATAGAAAATATATAGAAAGCCTACAAAGAAAAAAGAAACAAATATTCTACTGGGTAAATGAGCAAAGTAAATGAACAGGTAATATATTAAAGATGTAACTCAAATGGCCAACAAGCAAAAATAAAGTAACTTCAGCAATAATCAGGGAAATGCAAATTAAATCCACAATGAAATACCATTGCACAATGATCAGGATGGCATTTATTTTAAATAATCTGTTAAATACCAAGAAGTTGGTGAGGCTGTAGAAAAACAAGACGACATATCTGGTACTGAGGCAGTGTATTATGGTACAATTACTTTGTAAAGCACTGTGAAACTATGAAGGAAATCTTAGGTGCACATATTCTAGGAAAATAATTCCACCTCCTTTTACTCATCATAGAGAAGTTCTAAGGCACTCATAGGGAGAATGAAAAAGGATTTCCACCATTTTATTTGTAATAGTATGAAATTTAAAACAAACTAATTGTATATCAATATGGAAGTGAGTAAATAATGAATAAATAAATGGAACACTTTCGTTGCAATTTTGTAAATTTCATCAAAATGCATCAGTGCATCAACATGTCTAAATCTCAAAAATTTGATAAGTGAATGAAAATAAATTCCAAAGCATTAGGGCCATATGGCACTATTTATGTACATTTTTAGAACACCCAAAACAATTCTTTATACAATTTGAAACACGTATAGATTTTACAAAAGTGTGAATTTGAATACTCACCAACTTAAAAAGACTGATTGAATCTGGAAAAAAATTAAAGTTGGGCTTTAGCTATATCTATAAGTTTTAATAATTTTTTAAGGGAAAAATTTCTCAAGAAAATATAGCAAATCAAGAACAGCTTTAGATCTGTCCATATTTTGTTTACTTTTTTGAATGTTTGAAATATTTTACAATTAAATTTTTTTCATATAAAATACTTATTGGCATGTATGAGTTTTCAGAATAAAATACACATGTAAAATGGATTAATTTTTCACTTAATCTAGCAGAGATAACTGTAGATAGAAAGTAAATTTCAAGTCTGACCTGAAAATGTATACAGCACAAATAAATTGACAATCTTTCTAAATTGAGTATTCATCTCATTATTAATTCTGAGACAGCTGATGGGGCTTTCATTAATGCATAATTGTGCAAATGTACAACTAGACATTTAAACAAATAAAACTGACCATCAAACAGGTTCAGCTTAAAAAGAGAAGTAAAGGCATTTAGTCACTAAAATTGAAAATTCTGCTTTAGTTAGGAAACAAATTTGTCTGAAAGATTCTTAGCAGCTAATACAACTTAGAAGATGGACATCATTGAAATTCTGTTTTAAGAAATCAGGCAACCTGAGAATCTGCAGAAACAAAATTTTTCCTAAAAATAAATTCATGTGAATTTTATCTCACGGTTCCCCTTATAAAAATTATAGCAATATTTTCAACTGCCATTTTGAAAACTATTAAAGACTAACCTATAAAATATTTGTTTTTAAGATTCTCAACCCCATTACTAAGGTCAATGTGATCATAAATATTTCATATTCCCCTTATAATGTCTCTCACATTCCTATACTTATACATCATCTAAATTTTGGAAGATTTTTCTAAGAATGAGATAAAGGTATTTCCTGTGGGTTTCCATCACACTGTTCCCGTAGTACAAATATGATTCCCAATCATAACTTTTACCTCACTTGTTTACATGGGGACATTCACCCTAGTCTTGAGTGGTACTCAAATTGGTCACTATTTTTATTCCAGTGCCTAGCACTGTTCCAGTCATATTGTTTGTGCTCAACAAGTCATTGGTTCATTTTTTTATCCATTCATCCATCCATTTTTTTCTCATTAATCTGTATTCTCTATTTCCTTTATCTCAGTTACTTCTGGTCCAGGAGGGAAAACAGTACAGTATACATAGAGAGAAATAAAAAAAAAAATTTTAAGTTAATTTATGGCCCTAATTGTCTTATTCCTTTACCTTTTGCCTTCTGGTCACTATGTACATCCAAATGAGTGGAATAAGGAATGGAGTTCAGATCCCAAACCAAATCAATATTAAAGGGCTACACATCTGGGAACTTATAAAAGTATGAGGGGGGACCCAAAAAACCCCCAGAATTATCTTTTGGAGGACAGTCCCCTTGTAGTACCGCTTCCTCTCACTAGGTAGGTATTCTAAGAATCCATTGGCATGCGTGTATCAGCTAGCATTGTTGTGAAAGACTGTGTTAGGTTTCAGTGAATATTTTGTTTTTTTATTCTTTCAACATATTTGTCCATTTTATGATGGGTGATTTACAAGATCATCTGCCCACACCCTGAGCTGAGTGTTCAGAAATTTTTGATAAAAAATGGCATGACTCCCATGCCCCAACTTCCCTATTCACCTGATCTCACCCTGAGGGTCTTTTTGTTTGCTTCCCTGGATGAAAAAAGTCTTCAAAGGAAAACGTTTTGCTAATGTGGAAGAGGTGAAACAAAAAATGGTAGAAGCACTAAAAGGCATCAAAACTGATGAGTTCAAAAACTGTTCTGAGCAGTGGAAAAAGCATCTCGATAGGTGTATTGCATCAAATGGAAAGTACTTTGAAGCTGACAAGTTTAAACATGCAAGAATAAATATACAATTTTTATAAATAACTTTTGAATTTTGGGGAGTACCCCCTCATATCCTCTTCAGCACACATTCAGATATGCCTCTAAAGTAAAATATGGTTGTTTTTGTACCTAGAAACCCACATAAAGTTCACTTCTGCTTGAAATATTCAGATTGTTAATGCAGTAATATTTTTATTTGATTGAGCTATGTGGAATTGAGCTACAGCCATTTTCTATTTCAAATACATAGGCAGAAACTTGTTCTTACTATCCGTGCACGTTTTCAGTACGGTATTTCCAGAATATCTGTGACAGAAGTTGCTGAGATCGCAGAAACCACAGGAGTTTCTGCAGAGTAATCAGGCATAGGCCAGAGGAGTGCATTCTTTGGGAGACATCAGGAGACATGTCTTGAACAGCCAGTGCACACTTTCATATACTCAGGAGCATGAAC
Source organism: Tarsius wallacei (assembly GCA_963574415.1). Lineage (NCBI taxonomy): Eukaryota > Metazoa > Chordata > Mammalia > Primates > Tarsiidae > Tarsius > Tarsius wallacei. Next base: position 11,382 of record CAUYQG010210560.1, on the reverse strand, counting down.
TGTTGTAAAACTTTGGCAGGAAAGTACTCTTGAGCCTCACGGCACTTGGCCAAATGCCCCAGGATTCTGAATCAGCAACAATGTGAGAAAAGTAAACTTTTTTTTTTTCCTGATTTGGACTCTGGTGTCAAAGTCTGGACAGTCCTCGAGGAAAAGGCCAGCAATTTCAGTGGCATATGTCTAAGCTAATTCTGATCTTTCAAATACCACTTAAAGTTATGGGGCAATATCAGTAGAAATCTAACCTCTCAAGGACGCATGCATAGGAAAGCAGATGGCTGGCAACAGACTGTTTAATCCCAAATCAAATAACAGAATCAGCACTTCAGGATGACTGCTTATATAGACACTTTTGTCAGATAATGTGGCTGAGAGCTACACTTCCAACACAATAAGCTCCATAAAGGGTTTGCCATCCACTGATTGATCAATGGCAAATTCTTTCAGCTTATACAGCAAACAGTGAGCTCTTGAGAGTATAATAGACACCATCCCAGACTAACATAAATTTACATTAAAAGATAACAAGACATTAAAGCTTTTGGTATCTAAAGCCTTATTTGTTGTCTATTGTTTTTATTTCTTCAAACAGACTGCAGGAAGGAAGTCTGACAGTGAAGTTTGAAGATAGGTAAAGTCCTTTTTTGATTTAACATAATTGAGAGCAGTTTCTGTGAAGATAGCAGTGAGAATGCTTCCAAATTAACCACTCCTGGTAGAAATCATCTATATAAATCCTCCTATCAGGGAAAATAAGCCACGTTCAGAGCTGATCCTTGTAGGTAAAACTTTCCTTTGGTTTCTGTCATAGTGGTTGTTATTAATATTTGTTGGAAACTTATCTTTTTTACTTTTAGGAAATCCTAGACTTTGCTTTCATTTGTAAAGGAAAGCTCTGTAATGTAAACAGAGAGGGTTGATACATAGAATAATTTTTCTCAAAATGTAGTTTTTATATTATACTTAAAAAAGAATGTGGGATTTCATGGTTAAGTAAATTTGAAAGACTTTTTTTTTTTAATGCTAAATAAGATTTATGTTCTCACAGGACTTCCTGAAACTTAGAGTAACAACTGGTGTGAATTTGAGGATATTGTATATATTGTATGCAGAATTTCCCAAGATTATTTGAGCAAAGAATTGTGTGTATGCATGTGTGTGTCTCTGTGTGTATATAATATATGAAGAGCCTAAAGTTTCATGGAATGCACTTTTTGAAATGATGATCATTTGTACCCTTAACAAATAGTGATTTCGTATATATATATATATATATATGTGTGTGTGTGTGTGTGTGTATATATATATATATACATATATATGTGTGTGTGTGTTCATTTTTAAGTTAAGCCATTTTCTTTCCTCTGTTTTAGACCTGCCAACAGATATGTGGACATTATAGCAACCTAGTAGTTGAGATGGAAGAAGAAAGATATGGAGGCAAGAATGTGGAAGATTGCAACAGTTGGAGCAGAAATAAAAGAAAATAAAAGAAAGTAGATTGGGGTCTTGGTGGTAGGAACCAAAAAAGAAGAAACTGGCTTTTCAAACGTTATAAAAGAAAGAAATGGCAGGACATAGAAAGGTCCTAGACACAAGGTAGAAAGAGAGATAATCAAAGATGGACTCAAGGTTGTAACCCTGGGTGATAGGAGAGTTGTCGTGCTGCTAGCAATAATGGAAAGGAGAAGGGGAAAAATGATAAGCCTGGTCTATTATTATGGCATTTTTAACTGTAGGGGCACAATAAAGTAGGTTTTTGTATGTGAAGGAAAAAAATTTAAAATAAAATAAGAATTTATAAAATGTAAAAATGTTAGACATTTTCACTCAAGTGTCAAAAATACCCTCTAAAACAGGATTTTCTTTTTAGTAGGTACACATGTAGCTAATTGTTCTGGTAGCTGTAGCATGTGTTTTTGTGTTCCCTTTCCACACTATCACTGGCATTTTAGTTCTCACAATAACATAAAGACACACACACACACACACACACACACACACACACACTATGCGTGGTATGCATTAAAGGGATATATCCTTACAATTATGTACGCTTAAATGCAAATATATACCATTCATACACAAAAAGTACTTTTGACCCACAAATGCAAATTGCCCTAGCCAGAAAAGCAAAAGTGGTCTTAAAAAAATCAGAAAATTTAACACTGTCAAAGAGTTCTGATTCAATTTGCTAGTCTAATACAGATGAGACTGACAAATAAAAAGTCTTTATTTGCTTGAAGAGCCTCTGAGGTTTTACAATACCATTGAAATGCTGTCCTCAACTCAAGTACTTTTCATACATCAGAGAAGTGGCAAATTTAACAAAGCCTGCATTAATGTTTTGTATTTCTATTTTAAATAAAATGCTTCAGTAAGTAAACATGAGTATTCAATAATACTGCAACTGGAGACAATGAAAAAGGTTTTTGTTTCATAATATATTGATAAATAAATCATTTTAAAAGAAGCAAACAGTATTGTTGAACACTGAAAGGCTAAACTAGTCATAAAATAGACACTGCTTTAGTGCCTTTGTTTAATTTCTATGACAATACAAAAAAGAAATGTTAGCATATATATGTTTTGTAAACTCTAGGTATTTTTTGTAGATAATTTAATATCCACACATATAAAGGACAAATCTAAGCTATTACTACTGGAGCAATTTTCAACAATATCCAGAGTAATGAACTCAAAATCAAAAGAAAATGAAAGAAGAATAACAAGCTTTTTTTGAAATGATTTCAGGAAACCTAGAAAAACCACATCAGGAAATTGCATTTCATGTTAAAAATTGCATCTTTATCATATCTTTAATAATCAAACCTACATGTGTAATTTACAATTTGGCTGGATATTGGGAAAATTTTAGCTTGCTGTATGGTTATTTTGTTGCTGTATAGTTAAGAGCATAGTCCACGATTAAACAGCATTGGTGTATGTTCTTGCCAAGTTGCATGTTAGCAGTATGAATTCGGACGTGCTTTTTAGTCATTCTGTGCCCTGATTCTCTCAGTTCAAAAAAAGAGATGGAAAGGATGATAATGGCATCTTAATAAATGTAAAAGTTTGACCTAGTGCCTGCCATACAGTTAACATTCAATTAACATTAGATATTAGATATTTTTTATCATAATTATTTTTATAAATATATCAGATAATATATTTCTATAAATAGCATTATGTTTACTGCCCAAATACCAAAATAGTTATTTATGTCTGGTTTAACGCACATTTGAATATATTATATTCAGAAATATAAATTTTTAAAAATAAGCTTAAACTATATAGAATAAAATGTTCCAGCCTAAAAACAGCAGCTGAGACTGGATAAGTTTAGAGTATCGGGGTAAAATGTCAATGAACATTCATATTAGTTAAACTAGTTGATGCTAGGAATTTTTCAGTTTTAAAATGAGGTGATTTCAGGAGTTGTCAGTGGAAGAGTACAATTTCTGCTTTTTAATGTGTGTTCTTAAGAGGAAAGGGCTTCAGCTCTAGCCAACCTGCCAGAGAGGTGGTAGTGTCATTTTGTCTTTCCATTGGAAGAGAATGGGGGAAAAATAATGTTTATTAACTGCCATTTTACCAAATACCATATATTAATTAGCTTATTTCAATCTCTCATACTTCAAAAGGTTATTTTTCAAATATGCCCCCAAAACAGTACTGCTCTTATGGCTTAAAGTCATAGACACTGGCTCCAGACTAATGAAAGTTTGAATATTGACTCTGAAATTTGCCCACTAGTGTAGTTGTGTATAAAATAGGGAAAACAATAATACTGGTTACATAAATCTTCTCTGTGTGTGTGTGTGTGTGTGTGTGTGTGTGATGCATAAAATAAGTCAATTCATAAGAAAGGGTTTAGAACAGTGTCTAGAATTCAGTAAGTTATCAACATACTATAATGGCCAACACATGTACAGCACTTGCTCAAGGTCACTCGGCCAGGAAGTGTTGGAGTAGAAGTCCAATTTAGGTCAAAATCTGCAATTGTAATATATCTGACTGACATTAGGAATTCAGCTTTGCTGCTTCCCACATCTACAGCTTCTATGGGCCTCAATTACTTCATGTATGAAGCGAGAAGATTTTAATATCAGAAGTGGTGGTCATGGCCCTCCCCCACCTAATCCTGCCCTCTACTTACCTCACATCATTCCAAAAATATTAATAAATGTCTTTCATCAGTAGCGACCCTTAGATGATCTTGAATTGGATCTCAGAATCCTTGTCAGCTCAGTCCACTAGGCAGCCACTAGCAATTAACTCAACAAATACTTATTAAGTGCAAATTCTTGACATTCTTCTTTTACATCAACCTTTTATTTTAGAATAGTTTAAGATTTACAGAAAAAACTGCAAACAGTACAGTGTTCTCATATAACCTATAGCTAGTTTCTCTTATTATTAATAGTATATTATTATGCTATATCTGTTATAACTGATGAACAAATATTGATATGTTATTACTAGCTAAAGTCTATAATGTATTCAGATAAATGTATATTTTACCTAATGTCCCTTTTCTGCTCTAAGAACCAGTCCAGATAAGCACATTACATTTAGTTGTCATGTTTTCTTAGGTGTCTCTTGTCTATGAGAGTTTCTGTTTGTGACAATTTTGAAGAGTACTGGGAGACATTTTGTAGAACAACCCTGAATTAAGATTTGTCTAATGTTTTCCTCATGATTAGATTGGAGTTTTGTGTTTGGGGGAGAAAGTTCTCAGTGGTAAAGTGCCATTTTTATGACATCATATCAAGAGCACCTATCATCAATATGATTTATGGCTGTTGATATTAATCTTGATTACCTGGCTTAGGTAGTGTTTGTCAGGTTTCTCCACTGCAAAATTATTCTTCTTTTACCCTTTCCACGCTCTGTTTTTTGGAGTGAAATTACTATGCATAGATCACATTAAGAGTGAAGAGTTATGCTTCACTTCCTTGAAGGCAATAATTTAATACATAAATTATTTGAAGTCCTCTGTTTACATGATGTGGCTATTCTCTATATTTATTCAGTAATTTACTTATATTAGTATGAACTCATGGATATTTGTTTTATACTTTGGGTTATAATCCAGTACTACCTTATTTCGTTGCTGAAATTAGCTTAACTTTGGCCTTTGGGAATTCTTTTAGCTGGTTCTTATCCCTTTGATGTATACCTGTCATTGCGTGGATTTTGCTTTATTTTGTTTGAGTACTACCTTACTTTCTTTTACCACAAGTGCCTCTATGCCTACGTAGCATATATCATGTCTCAGTCTAAGAATCAGCCATTTCTCCAAATACCCAGATTCCTTTTATTGGAGATTAGTATTAGAAACCAAGATCTGGGTACTAGATATACTCATTGACGCTGAGGTACCATCTCTGGTTTCTCTCAGTTAACAGAGTTAGGAATAAATATGTGTGGATTTAACCAATGTCTATATAAATACCTATGAATATTTCTATATGTAACCATCTGTGTCTATAGTAACCTAAATTTGAACTCACACTGGTGTTCTAACTCTCCTCCATTACCACATGGATCATTCTAATCTCCCTTTATTTGTAGCCTCTCATTAAAACAGTGAGAAATGTGACTGCCATCATCTGCCATTTATTTACTTAATTATTCAGTTCTAGTATATAATTATGGTGGTTTCAGAATTGTTGACCTGTATGGACAAAGGACACAAATTTGTTGGAGTTTGTTAAACTTCTTGGATGATTATACTTATGTATTTAATCAAATTTGGGAAGTTTTCAAACGTCATTTCATCAAATATTCTCTTTGCCCCTTTCTCTTTCTCCTGAGATTTCCAGAATGTGTATTTTGATCTGCTTGGTGGTATTCCAAAGGTCCCTTAGGCTCTGTTCAACTTTATTCAATATTTTCCTTTCTGTTCCTCAGTCTAATTATTTTTCATTATTCCATCTTCAAGTTTACTGATCCTTTTTTTTTCTTTCTACTCAAATCTACCTTTGAACACTATAGTGAATTTTGCATTTCATTTATTGTACTTTTTGGCTACAAATTTCTTGTTGATTTCTTTTTTAGGTTTTCTTATTAATATTTCCATTTTGTTCATATATTGTTTTCTTGACTTTCTCCACATCTTTCTTTAGTTCTTTGAGCATCTTTAAGATAGGTATTTTAAACATTTGTTCAGTAGATTTTCCATCAAAGTTTTTCAGAGATGGTTTTTGTAGATTTACGTTTTCTTTAAATGAGCCATTCTTTCTTGTTTATTTATAGGTTTTAGGAATCTTATTGAAAACTGACCATCTGAATTTAATAATGCTGTAACTCTGGAGATCAGATTCTTCTCCTTCCCACAGGGTTTGCTGCTTTGCTGTTGTTGTTGTTGTTGTTGCTGTTGTTTATTTTTCAAATTGTTGTATGCTGCCTCTATGCAAAGGAAATTCCTCAGTTGTAAACAAAAAGACTTTCTAGGTCTTCTCTAGACCTTTCCCTTGTCACTTTCTAATTTCCCTTGTATATACAGTTGTTTTGTGAATGTCCTTATCTTTAATGCCTGGCTCCTAAAAATGGGAAAAGAGAAAAATGAAACAGAAGAGGGTGCTGGCAGTTAAGACGCCCTGACAGTCACTTCAGACAGAAGAAGAGGGGCTTACAGCAACAGGAAGTGGTGCAACAACTATAGCCACCTACTGTTTGTCAGTACCTCTAATCATAGAGCAGCAATCAGTGAAAGGAGCCCAGACTCCTGAAATTTTGATGACAGCGTCCTTCATCGCCTACCGTGGCTCCCATAAGCTTTGTGAAGGTTACTTCTGTAAGGTATGCTCAGCTGCTTACAATAGGGTTGGGGATGGGTGATGGGTAGCTGCTAGCTGCTACTGTACTCAAAGCTACAGTTGACAGAAATTATATCACCACCCAAGACTTCCCCTGGAAGTTGAAAGTCTTTAACAGACTCCAGAGTTTCAAAGTAGTTAAATCAGATAGATCTACCCCAGTGCAACTGTCATTTAATTGAAGAGATAAATTCCTGGTATTTTCTACTCTGTCGTATTCCCAGAACCCACCTCAAGGACTTTTTTTTTTTTTTTTGTAAGTTGGGGATGGTGAGAGGAGGTCAATTATTTTTTGTTTTGTTTTGAAATTTTCTACGTAGACAATCATATGATCTTAAAAATAAAGACAAATTCATTTATTCTTTACCAATCTGTATACATTTTATTTTATTTTATTTTCTTGTCTTATTCCGTTGGTAGAATTTTCAGTAAGATGATGAGTAGGAATAGTGATAGAATAGATTTTTGTCTTATTTTGGATCTTAGGGGAAAGTATACAGTTTCTCACTGTTCATTTTAAAGTTAGAAGTGGGTTTTCTATCATTTGTTTTATCAAGTTGAGAATGTTTTCTGGGAGCTTTTATTATGAATGGGTTATGGATTTTTTCAAATGCTTTTTTAAATTAATTGATGTGATTGTATGGGTTTTCTTTCTTTGCTATTGATGTAGATTACACAGATTGATTTTTCAAATGTTGTACCAGCCTTGTATACCTAGAATAAATTTGACTTGGTCATGATGTGTAATTATTATTATAAAATTTTAAAAGATGCAAAAGAACACTACATAATGATAAAAGGTTCAATCCATCAACAAGAAATATCCACCCTAAACATATATGCACCCAACACAGAAGAACCATATAAAGCAACTACTAAGTAAACTAAAAAATGATATTGACTTTAACACTATAATAGCAGGGGACTTGAATACCCCACTGATAGACCTAGAAAGATCATCAAGGCAAAAAATCAACAAAGAGATCCAAAACCTAAACTTGAATTTGACCAAATGGGCTTAATAGATACCTACAGCTTACTCCACCCGACAACCACAGAATATGCATTTTACTTATCACCACATGGAACATACTCCAAGATTGATCACATCCTTGGCCATAAATCAAACATAAACAAATTCCATAAGGTTGAAATCTTGCCATGCACATTCTCAGACCACAATGGAATCAAAATAAATATCAACATCAACAACATTTCCCCTAAGACCACAAGACATGGACACTAAACAGCAGGATGCTCAACAACTACTGGGTCAACACTGAAATCAAAGCAGAAATTGAAAGATTCTGGAAACAAATGTAAATGAAGAAACATCTTATCAAAACCTCTGGGATGCCCGGAAAACAGTTCTCAGAGGAGAATTTATATCTCTATGAGCACAAATCACAAAGACAGAAATATCAAGTTGAGAGCCTAACAAATCACCTAAGGGAGCTGGAAAGAGATGACCACCAACATCCCAACTTTATCAGAAGAATCCTAATCACCAAAATAAGAGCCCAAATATAGGACATAGAAGGCAAAAATACCATAGAAAGCATCAATAAAACAAAAAGCTGGTTCTTTGAAAGAATTATCAAGATTGATGGGCCCCTAGCCAGAATGACCAAGAAAAAGAGAGAAAAAGCCCAAATAAACACAACTGGAAATACAAAAGATCAAATCACAACTGAACCTGAAGAAATACAAAAGATTATCAGAGATTACTATGTACACCTATATGGAAACAAACTTGATAACCTAAATGAAATGGAGAACTTTCTGACATCACACAACCTCCCACCTTGAAACAAGAAGACATTGAGACATTAAATAGACCAATAACAACCCAGGAAATTGACTCTGTCATATGAAAACTACCTACCAAAAAAAAGCCCTGGACAGGATGCCTTTCCAGCAGAATTCTACAAAATGTGCAAGGAGGAGCTGATACCAATCCTATTGAAAGTATTCCAGGCAATTGAGGAAGATGGAATTCTCCCCAAATCATTTTATGAAGCTAACATCACACTGATACCCAAACCGGGTAAAAATCCAGCAATAAAAGAGAGCTACAGGCCAATATCGCTTATGAACATAGATGCAAAAATCCTCAACAAGATTCTAGCAAATCAGATCCAAAAATACATCTCAAAAATCATCCACCATGACCAAGTAGGCTTCATCCCCAGGATGCAGGGCTGGTTCAACATTTTCAAGACCATAAATATAATTAAATACATCAACAGATGTAAAAAAAAAAAAAAAACCACATGATTATATCATTAGATGCAGAAAAAGCTTTTGATAAAATCCAACTTCCTTTCTTGATAAAAACCCTCTAACACCTAGGTATAGAAGGAACAAATATCAAAATAGTAAGTGTCATCTATGATAAACCCACAGCTAACATATTGCTAAATGGACAGAAACTGGAAATATTTCCCTTGAAAACTGGAACAAGACAAGGCTGACCACTCTCACCCCTTTTGTTCAATATTGTGTTGGATGTCCTCACTCGGGCAATTGGACAAGAGAGGGAAATCAGGGGTATCCAAATAGGAAAAGAGGATGTCAAGTTATTCCTCTTTGCTGCTAATATGATCCTATACCTTGAAAAGCCAAGAGAATCTGTCAAAAACCTGCTTGAACTAATAAAGGACTTTGGCAAAGTCTCAGGGTACAAAGCAAATATGCAAAAGACAGTTGCACTCCTATACACTAAAAACAAGCAGACAGAGACCCAACACACACACAAAAATGAAATACCTCGGTGTCTTACAAACTAGAGAAGTGAAAGACCTTTACAATGAGAACTAAAAAACGCTGCTCCAAGAAATCCAAGAAGACACAAACAAATGGGAAAATATTCCATGCTCATGGATAGGAAGAATTAACATTGCTAAAATGTCCATCCTACCAAAGGCAATCTACAGATTTAATGCAATACCCATTAAGTTGCCAACACCATTCTTCTCAGACCTGGAAATGGCAATACAGAAATTCATATGGAAACACAAATGACCATGAATAGCCAAAACAATCCTTGGCAAAAGAAATAAAGTAGGTGGTATCACACTTCCAGACTTCAAACCTTATTATGAGGCTACAGTAATCAAAACAGCCTGGTATTGGTACAAGAACAGGCACATAGACCAATGGAACAGGATAGAGATTCTGGAAGCAAAACCTCAATTCCTCACCAACTCATCTTTGACAAAACCTCCACCAACAACCACTGGGGAGAGGAGAACCTATTCAGTAAATGGTGCTGGGAAAACTGGGTGACCACGTCAGAAGATTGAAACAGGACACCTATCATACACAAAAATTAACTCTAAATAGATCAAAGACCTAAACATAAAACTTCAAGCTATAAGAGTCTTAGAAAATGCAGGAGACACCCTTATGGAAATTGGAACTGGCAACCAATTCCTATCCAGAGCCCTAAAGGCCAATACCTTAAGAAATAAGATAGCCAAGTGGGACCTCATCAAACTAATGAGCTTCTGCAAAGCAAAATAAACCACCAAGAGAGCAGGGAGACAGCCCACAGAATGGGAAAAAATATTCGCCAACTGTATATATCTGACAAAGGTCTAACATGTAGGATCTACAAGGAACTCAAATACGCCAAAAGGAAAAAAACAAACAGCTCCTTTAAAAAGTGGGCAAAAGACATGAATAGATACTTCTCAGAAGAAGATATACAGGCAATCAACAGACACATGAAAAAGTGTTCAGCCTCACTCATCATCAGAGAAATGCAAATCAAAAACACATTGAGATTAGCCGGGCTCGGTGGCTCAGCCTGTAATCCCACGCCTTTGGGAGGCTGAGGTGAGTGGATTGCCACCTAACCCCCTTAAGAATGGCCATCATTAACAAAACAAACAACAGATGCTGGCAAAGATGTGGAGAAAAAGGAACGCTTCTATGCTGCTGGTGGGAATGCAAACCAGTGCAACCTCTTTGGAAGACAGTGTGGGAATTTCTGAAAGAACTAGAAATTGACCTCCCTTATGACCCAGCAATTAATTCCTCTGTTGGGAATATACCCGGAGGAACACAAATCATTCAACAGAAAAGATACCTGCACACGTGTGTTTGTTGCAGCTCTATTCACAATAGCAAAAATGAACCAACTATGTTGTCCATCAAAGTTGGACTGGGTAGGGAAAATGTGGTACATATACACAATGGAATATTATGCAGTCATAAAGAGGGGCAAATATATGGACTTTTCAACAACTTGGATGGATTTGGAGTCGATCATACTCAGTGATCTATCACAGAAACAAAGAACAGAGTACCATATTTTCTCACTCACAAACGGACTTTGAACAATTATAATACTATAAGAAAGCATTTGGCAGCAATAGGAAGCTGTTGGGGCGGGCGGTGGGGTTGGCAGTTGAGGGAAACTGCTAGGGGAGGGAGGGGCATACCTTATCAACAAGGGTACCTGCATAATCAAAGTTTGTTCGCCTAACCCTGAATTCTACCTCACATCTTTATAATAAAAAAAGAAAGAATAATGCGTTATTATATGTATACA
>CAUYQG010210558.1:84-43174 GCA_963574415.1 Tarsius wallacei | reverse complement strand
AGACCTCATCTCTACAATAAATCAAAAAATCAGCCGGGCATGGTAGCGCATGCCTGTAATTCCGGCTACTCGGAAGGCTGAGGCGGAAGGATCGCCGGAGCCCAGCAGGTTGAGGCTGCGGTGGCCGGGAGAGGCCACTGCACTCCAGTCTGGGCGACAGAGTGAGACTCCAACTCAAAAAAAAAAAAAAAAAAAAGAATATATTGTTCTCTTTAAATTGGTCATTTTGTCTCACTTGCATTTGCATTTACAGTAATTACAATTATTTTAATTATTATTGTAATAGGACTCATTTCTGTCCCCCTTTAAAATATATTTTATGTACCATACTTGTATTATTTCTTTTCCCATTTTCCATGGAATAAATTTAAATTTGGTATTGATTTAGAGTTTCATTCTGTGGTTTTGCTTTTATCTTAAGATCCATTTTCTCATTAATTAACCACTATTTGTTTCTTAAATTTGTTACTATCTATATTTTTTCCTAAAAATCACCTAATCACACATTTGTTTTTATTTTTTTGTTGTCATCGCCCACACATTTTAATTCTGGATTAAAATGACAGTCATCCCTTTCTCTTTCTCTCTCTTTTTTCTCATTTTATTTCTCTTTTCATCCTAGCCACCATCTTAAGTGACAGCAATAGCTTTGTAATCAACCGCATTTCTAACATAACACATACACTGTACTAATGATTTTAGTATATTATTTTTGATATGTAATACAAACTATTTTTAGTTGTTTATTCAAATTTTTTATATACATATTTGAAAGCAACCATGTCTTTTTTTTTTGAGTTGGAGTTGGACACCGTTGCCTAGGCTGGAATGCAGTGGCACTCTCATGGCCACCCCAGCGTCAACCTGCTGGGCTCCGGTGGTCCTTCCACCTCGGCTTTCTGAGTAGCTGGAACTAAAGTAGCAGGCTACCACAACTGGCTAATTTTTTTTTTTTTAATTGTAGAGACAAGATCTTGCCAAATTGCCTGGGCTGGTCTCGAACCTGCGAGCCTTTCAAAGTACTGGGATTACAGGCTGAACCACGGAGCCCAGCCAATATGTCATCTTAAATAATGACAATTTCATTATTTAATTTTTAGTTTTATGTATTTTCTTATTTACTTTTTCTGGGTTTTATACTCAGAACAAATTAAATGTAAGGTGTTATAGTGACTATTGATATATTTTAGAATATGCTTTCAAAGTTTTACTATCAATTTTAATGATTGCTACAGGGTTTATTTCTTTTTTGAAATTAGCTAATAACTAATTAATTAATCTGAAATGTCCATTGTCAACTTAAGTCTTTTGAAAAGTAATTTTAGTTTTCTATGGCTATTTAACTTTATCAAATATCTTTTGGCATCCATTGATATTGTCATGCTTTTCACCCTTTAATCTGTTACTGTCATAACAGAATACCCAGACTGAGTGATTTAAACAACACAAATATATTTTCTTACAGTAATAACGGCCATAAGTCCAAGATCACCATACCAAGAGAGTTTGTTTCTGCTAAGGTATTTGTTCCTGGCTTGCAGAACAGTGTCTTGGTGTGGCTTCACATTATTTGTACTCTGGGCACATATGAAGAGTGAAATCGCTGGTGTCTCTTCCTCTCCTTATAAGGACACCCATCAGATTAGAGCTCATCCTTATGACCTCATTTATCCTAATTACCTGCTTAAACAACCTAGCCCCAAATATGGTTGCCTTGTGCTTTAGGGCTTCAGCATGTGAATTTGGAGAGAATACAGTTTAGTCCAAAACATCATCGTAAAACCATCGTAGAGTTTCTGAAATAAACATAATTAATATATACTACTTTTCATTCCTCTGGGTATATTCCCAGTAGGAGGAATACTGGGTCATAGGGAAGAACAATTTCGAGTTCTTTTAGAAATTAGTACAGTGTTTTCCAAAGAGGTTGCACTAGCTATTAGTGCAAGGAGGTTTTGACAGATTCTTTTGGATTTTCAAGGTATAGGATCATATATCATCAGCAAAGAGGGATAACTTAACTTCCTCTTTTCCCATTTGGATACCCCTGATTTTCTTCTCTTGTCTAAAATTGATCTCACTAGGACTACCAACACAATGTTGAACAAGGCGGGTGAGAGTGGGCAGGCTTGTCTTTTTCCAGTTTTCAGGGGAAATGTTTCCAGTTTTTGTCTGTTTAGCAGTATGCTAGCTGTGGGTTTTTCATAGATGGTGCTCACTGTTTGGAAGTATGTTCCTTATATGCCTAGGTGTTTGAAGGTTTTTATCAAGGATAGGTGAGAGTAGGGAGCATTGTCTTCCCGTTTTCAGAGGAAATGCTTCCAGTTTCTGTGCATTTAACAATATGCTGGCTATGGGTCTTTTATAGATGGTGCTTACTATTTTGAACCTTTGGTCAAAGGTTTTTTATCAAGAAGAGATGCTGAATTTTATCCAAAGCTTTTTCTGCATCTAACGATATAATCATGTAGTTCTTGTTTTTACATCTGTTGATGTATTTAATTACATTTATGGTCTTGCAGATATTTAACCAGTCCTGCATCCTGGGGATGAAGCCTACTTGGTCATGGAGGATGATTTTGGAAATGTGTTGTTGGATCTGATTTGCTAGAATTTTGTTGAGAATTTTTGCATCTATGTTCATTAGGGATATTGAACTATAGTTCTTTTTTTTTCTTGGATGTTTACCCAGTTTGGGTATCAATGTGATGTTAGCTTCATAAAATGATTTGGGGAGAATTCTGTCTTTCTCAATTGCCTAGAACACTTTCAATAGAATTGGCATCATCTCCTCCTTGTATATTTTGTAGAATTCTGCTTAAAGCCATCTGGGGATTTTTTTTTTGGGGGGGGGTGGGTCATTTTCTTATGATGGAGTCAACATTTTCTTTTAGTTATTATTTAACAAGTTTTGTTCTGCTTTGCTCTTGCATCATGTTTAAATAGATATTTTTTTGTGAAGAGAACTGAATTTTGTTATTTTCCTGTATTTGAGAAGTTTGTTTTTAAATGTCATCAATAATATGCTAATATTTATTGTGCTATTGACAAAATTAGATATTTTGTTATATTATCCTAATTTATATTTTCTATACTCTTTCTTTGATTCATAATGTGTGTATATATAGATACATATACATTTGTAATTTAATCATATTTATTGAATTTCTCACACTTTATTTATACTACACTAGATATTATATATAGTCTATGTTTTCTTAGTCATGTTTAAACTTTTAGCATGCATATGGACAAATAAGAAATTTATTTAATATTTTTCCCAACTGAAAAATAACATAATACCTGGAAAATAAAACAATTGATTTAGTATATTAAATCCTGTTCCACTGTCCTTAATTGTTAATTTTGCTTAGAGCTTTGGTTACAAATTGTTTTGGCTATTTCCGGTTTATATATTTTACTAGGGTAATTATTAATGCTTACTTGGACTTACCTAAATAATTATCTATATTTTTCTCAGAATTGCAGTTTGTACCCCAGCATGTTTGATATAAAAATAGTTATTTATCCTGATTATACTTAGTGTGATTCTTTAGTCTGCACTATTATGATTGTCTTTTTTAACTTCTGGAGTATTGTTATTAGTTAAAAACTATTCTTTTAATGTTGACTCTTGTCTAATCTATTGAGTCTCTCTGTTTGAAATAAGCTTGGAGATATATTTACTCTTTTATGTGTGTCTTTCATGCCTTTTAATATATTTTCTACATTAAAACTATCTTTTTAGTTTTGTACACCTATGTGGATAATTCTTCATAAATGTTTTTAACTTCATCAATTTTGTGTGCAGCTATGTATAATCTTATCTTTAACTCTTCTGTTGAATTTGTTATTTTCTCTAAATATTCTGCTTCTATTTTTAAGCAATTCTCTTGCGCTTTTTCTCTTCTTTCAGTATGTCATTTGTTAGTATTTTTCCAATAATTTTCAATTCTCTTTCAGATTCTTCTAAAATATCAATTTATGCTGTGCTATATCTGTATACTCACCTGTATGTACATTTTTTCCAGATGCTTTTGTGTTATTTTTATTGAATTGGGTTTTTTTCCTATAGGATTTCTATCAACCATGAGTTGTAGCAGTATTCCTCCATGATAGTTTTCTGCATTTTTACTGATCCAATGCCATAATTATATTAGTTTTTTAACTTGGAATTTCCACTTCTGCAAAAGTGTGTGTGTGTTTTTATATATATAATATACACACACACACACACACACAAGTAAGTATATATATAATTACTGCAGGCTATATGGCTAAAGAGCATAGTTTTTTTTCATAATGTTCAATGGCAAGAACAATATTTCTAAAATTTTAGTTAAGTAAATATCTAATATAATCTTGAGCGCCCAAACACATAATCATGTTTCTGATTAAGCTTTTTCATTCAGGTCCAATAGACTCTTAGTTTATAAAATAATAAGCATCTGAACTTGTAGCTACGGATTGTGTCTTTTTTTCTATTATGACTCCTTTGCATTTTTTTCTAGATGGTTATAGTCTCTATTTTGTTACTTTTTAAAAATCAAGTATATCCCCATGTACAGCAGGAGGAGACATTTGTAGTTAGTTAGGCCACATGTTATAGAAATGAGAACTTTGACCAGGACTTTACCTTGCAAAGTCATTTAATTCCCTTAGGTCTAAATTTTTGTAACAATACAAGTTTTTAAATTAGATGTAGTTTTGGATCCTCTGTAAGCCCACAATTATCTAGTGTAATAAGTTACTGCTAGAATAAGAAATATATCCTAGAATAAGGAATATTGCTAGAATAAAAGTACAAGCTCTATTTAGCAATGAGGCATATTCTTTAATGCCTTCTGCCCTTATAATATAGGAAGGTTTTTTAAAAAAATAGCCAGATATATTTACCTTTAATAGATAGTTCTGATAGAAGAAGTTATATAATTAAACGCATGAAAGCAGAGATAAAAATTGTAATATAAATTTATTGATATAGTGGGTGCTACAGACTGAATGTTCATGTCTCTCCTAAATTCATATGCTAAAATCTTTACCCTAAGGTGATGTGATTAGGAGGTGGGACCTTTGGGGGTCAATTAAGTCATAAAGGCAGATCCCTCATGAATGGGATTAATGCCCTTTTTAAAGAGACCCACAAGTCTCCCTATTTCTCTTTCCTTTATGTGAGGACACAGTGAAATGATGGTTGTCTAAGAACCAGGAAGTGGGCCCTCACTAGACACTAAAATCTACCAATGCCTTGATTTTGATCACCCCAGCCTCCAGAACCTTGAGCAATACATTTCTGTTGTTTACAAACCAACAGTTTTTTTGTATTCTATTATTTTAGCCTGAACTAAGACATTGGAAATCTGCTGCATTAATAGTTCTCCTTCTGATTCTCATTTTGCCAGGAAGTACCCTGCAAGTTATTGTTCTTTTCAGTGAAAGTAGACGAAATTAATACCTGATGACATGCTTCAGTTCTTAAACAAGTTACTTAGATGTTGTTTCCAAGCAGTTGATAGGGAATGCAATCAAAGAAAAGTTATGTAACCCATATTGTTGCCTTAACAAATATTTTTCTTGATTTATTGATTTCTGTGGTCTCATAAAAACAAGCATAAACATGATCTTACACTGTCTTAAATGATATGAGAGAGTATTGACTGGATGTCTACAATTAATTACAACAATACTAAGAACAAAATACCCATCATCCTTGCTCTTCTGGGACAGTTGCTATATAACGGGGGCTAAAGTTCTGTATATTTGTGCTCATTATTGAACAAAGTGTTTAACTCTGTTTAGATCCTCAAGGATTCACATTTTTACCAAATAGCTGGAAACACCAGTACAGGACTTAGCATTGAATTTCACTGGGTATAAAGGAAGTGAAATACTTTGATTGGTTTCTGTATTTTTTTTCAAGTCATTTTTATTACATAGGACATAAAAGATCCAGATAGTATTCTGACCCAGAGAGCAGAGGTAACTCTCAGTTTGGCAGACATAAGATGTATAATTTAAAGATAATTAAACGTATAACAAGAGACAAATAAGCAATACTACTGGTAAGTGAAGACCAACATTTTGGGCAGCTTAAAGGTTAATGCTAAGGAGTTGAGTCTTTAGCCAACAGACAACACAAAACCACTGAAGATTTTGTTGTTTGAATGAGCAACATGGTTTCTTTAGAAAAATCTATTGAATGTCAAATATAGCATGTATGAAAAGAGACTACGATTCCACAATGTCCATATTGGTATCCAATAAATCTTTCCATTGAAAATTATTAGTCCAGTTAATAAAATCCTTTCTCTTATTGTAGCTTGAAGAACTCAGATGGGCAATGAGTCAATGGTGAATCTAGTTATCTTGTGTATGTAGGTATCTCCCAGATTAAATTTCAGATGTAAATCTTTTATTATTCCTGTTTATGTTCCAAGTGTAGAATTTTAATTTTTTAGATATTTTGTTTGTTTTGAAACTTGGTTAGTATTCTTATCATATATAATTGAAGTGTAAATGTCACAGTATTTCTTTACAAACAAATACCAATTAAAGTGAGAGATGTTGGCACCAGGCACAGGTTCACTCCATTTATTATAACATGTTTTGACCTTTTCATTATTTTGGTGGTAATTATTCTATGTTTTTGCAACCAACAAAAACTTAGATGGATTATTTGATACAGGTTTCTAATTTGACTCAGAGTTTGCACTTTCCTTTTTCTCCTATAGGTCACTGGTGAATTTCTTAGCTGTATTACTAAGGCTTCTTTCATTGACAGCTCATGTATAGATTTATTCACTTAAATTTCAGGAAAAAAACAGAAAGTTTAATGGCTTAAATTCTGTGTCTGGATTATCAGTTTCTTTCCATTAACAACAATTTTAGTATTTATATTATCACATTATTATTGTGGATTCACTTTTATTTCTTGTAACACAAGATTGACAACTTTAAGGATAAAGACCAGGATCTTTTTCACCTTTCCTATCTTCAGTCACTAGTACATCCACTAAGACAGATGTTATTTTTTTTAATTAAAGAAGGTGTGCTTAGGTCTGCAAACTTCCATTTAACTACATTTATAATTTTATTGAAAGTTTCTAGAGAATAGTAAAAGTTTTTCATACTCTTTGCATTACCTGCAGCCTTAATGAACTATTTTGCTTACATATTTAATTAAGGTGAAATTATTTAAATATATATATATATTTTATTTGCCACTTGTTCTTTGCTTGCCAATGGGTTGTTTTTTATGTTGATGCACAGAAGTTCTAGTAGGACTAGTCAATATGTTGCATTTTTAAAGAAGCAAAGACAACCAAATCAAATAAAACAACATAAAACAATTCCTAACACACAAATAAACAATTCTCTCATTTCTGGATTCAGATAAAGGATTGCTTCAATTTTATTTGTTGATTTAATAATCATTGCTGCACTATAAGGAATCTTAGAAATGGGTCCAAACTAGATCTAGAATGAAAAAAGAAAATTATTTGAGCAGAGAATTAGTATTAATTGGTGGTTTCTTCATGTAGTATTGAAAAAAGATGGCATAGAGATATTCACCTCCACTTAAGATAAACAGAAAGCCAGTATTGGCAGAAGAATACATATATTCTAATGAATAACAAAATTTTCAAGGAAAAACTTAGATAAATTAAATCCAGATAGATGGTAAGGGATCAAAGAAGATTGCATCAGTGCATATTACTGGTGTGTGTGTGTGCATGCGTGTGTGTATGTGGGTGTGCGTGTGTGTGTGTATGTGTGTGTATGTGTGTCTCTGTGCATTGATATAATCCAGAAATATGAACCAGATATCAATGATTAAAGGACATCCCAACAATGTAACATAACAGAAGTTGTGAGCAATGAATGGACAAACACTCACCTACAGACAGTTGAGGGAGAAAAGACTGACTTGGCTACAGGAAAGCCACAAAGACTGAGAAGTAGAAAGCAAAGAGGAAACAGAGACATGGCACACGTATGAAAAATGTTACTTTGATCAGAGCTTGGGAGGGAAAAAAAGTGCAGTTGTTGTCCAGTAAATGACAAATTTCTAAGTCAGCTGGGGGAGAATCTTGGATTACTATGTTCAAAGAAATATTTAGAAGCACAGATGTGATCTGAGAGGACCCAGAGACCCATTTAAGGCAGTGGACCTTCTGCAGCCAACTGCATTGAACTTGAGTGGGCTCAAGTTTTGCTTGGGTCTCCATACTTCATCTTTTTAGCAATGCATGGAGAAGCACCTTGACATCAGCTAGAGACCTGTAGCCTTAGTATATACAAAGGGATTTTGTATTTCATTATTCTTTCTATCTGAGGCAAACCTCACAGTTCCTCAAAGAAAGCAATGAGGATCTATAGAGATACAAGTTGATCATTTAAATCCAGACACTGAATTTGGGTTTTGTCAACTTTATATCAATCTACTCTATAGACATAAGTGTAAAGAAAAAGGAGATTTCCATGATTCAGATTTGTTGCCATATCTTGGGTCAGTTCATGAGCATTTGGACATGAGTCATTTCATATTCAGCAAATCATGCTTTTCTTTTTAAGTCTAAGCTTAAAAGGAAATTAACCCCTATAGTGTTGGCTCCATTACTTCATGCTGGAGTAGGCAATACCTTTGCTGAGATAAGCAAATAAAATAATGGTCCCAATTATTTGCACAATTTAATCATTATCCACATATGATGCTATACATTTCTCATTTTCAATCAATGATTTCTAAGCAATTTAACATGTATAAGGACGCATATTTCTTAAATCAATCAGGAGTTTGCAAACCTTTTCTAAAAAGAGATAGGTATAAATACTATTGGCTTTGCAGCAATATGATCTTGGTAGCAACTACTAAACTCTGTTATTTTTTTAGTTTCGGTAGCTATAGGCAACATCCAAATACACCAGAGGATCTGTTTTTCAGTAAAGTGTTACAACAGCAGGCAGTGGACTGGATTTGATCCCTAGGCCATAGTTTGCTGACTCCTGTCCTAAATAATAGCCAAACAAAACTAACTCCTCTCACAGTTTTGAAATGTTTTGTATTTCTAGATAACCTTCCACAACACTGTTTTCTCTAAGGCCACGACTACTGGTAGGACAATATTGATTCTCCCAGGACCTGAGAAAGCTTGTTAAGGGTAATCATTTAGACTGTCTACTCCAGACCATGTATGTATCCACAGTTTCCCAATGAGAAGTAGGAAGTAGGGAGGAAAGAAGGAATCAGAACACCAGGACATGTTTTTACTATTCAATTTTCTATCTCTTTTATTCTTGTAATGTGTTCTCTAACATGGATATATCACATAAATAAACAATGACTATACAATGGATCATTTGATTAAAAATAAATTAGTCTATCATTAAAAAATGAGATCCAGGGGAAAAGTACAGTTGGTTAAAAGTCACCTGAATGTCTCATTTGGCTGTGTTCATGGACAGTTATATGTTGACAATGACATCTTAAGATATAGAATTATGTTTAGCATTTAGAGATGTACTCTGCTAAGTGCTAATGTATATAAGAATTTGAACCACATGAAATAGCTATTTTTAAGTCAGAAGGTAATAGAATATTGGCAACATCATGAGCCTAAAAAAGCACTGAAAAAGATTGGCACTGACTTTCCAGGGAGTTAATAACCTATCTTTGAACAAGTACTTGCAAGTATAATTAATATTACCAATAGAGAAATGCATTGGGAGAATCTAATGACAGGGTTAACAAGTGGAGGAGATTAGGAAAAGCTCCTTGAGTAAGAGACATTTATACAAACAAACAAGTAGTAGACAAACAAGACAAATAGAATTTAGAAAAACAAAGATGGAGAGAAGGAAAGGTCAGGAGGGGCTATGAAGAATGTCACAAGCTTTGGGAGCCACATAGCTCCAGGCTTAGAGATAGGAGAAGGTATGAGTGTATTTGGGAATAGATAACATGGGTATGATAAATAGCATAAAATATATGCTATTAAGTTGTATACTATTATGTAAGTATATTCTCCTCCAGTTCAAAAGGTTGTGTTAAAAATTCACAGCTATGAGAAATGTTGATCAAAAGTAAGAACTCACAGCATAGTTTGTTTAGTCTCAAAACCTCTAAGGACATAGAAAATTCAGAGATCAATCACCATGTGAATATACCTCAAAGACACCCTTCAAAATCTGGGCTTCTGGTCAAGTGCTCTATCTTTTCTTCCTATGATTACAGTATAATTAGAATTTTTTTCTTTGACATTGTACCAGTGCTATTTTTATAGCATCAACAATGTACATTTCCCCCCTGCTTGCTTTGTAGATTCATCTAAGGTTTATGCTGCATTCAGGACCTGCCCTTCTGTGGGCCACACGTGGTTATGAGTCCTATTTCCTCTCTATGAAGATCTAATGATAATGGGTACATTGAACACTGTGTTAGCTCTCTCTATGTGCAGGAACTTCCTCAGGCCTATAGTACAGCTCTTATGAAAGGCTTTGATTGTAGATATTTGCCAGTAATGTTCAGGTAATAAAGACCTACATGTATGATAGGAGACTTCTTCTCACCACAACTTTGTGGTGAAATTGTGAGAGATGTTACAAACCATCTCTCCTGCAAAACTTCTAAACTCCATTTACCAAAAATAATCTAAGAAACATGCACAAGTAAATTTAGTTAAGGCTAGTTAAGGCATGGTTTGACATGGATAATTACAGTAACCTCTATACCAAATATCACATACATTTTATTTTGGTAAACAGAAGGGCAAAAAAAAAAAGATGTCATACTTCTGTAGACCAAGCAATGTAAAATATTTTTTAAAGAATCTTCACTTTGGGACAATGAATGATAACTCCTAACTTTCAGTTTTCCCATTTACAGTTTCTCAAAGCCCTTTCACACCCATTTTTCCATTAGCTCCTCATAATGAGGTTGTGACATTGACATGAACCCTGAATTCAGCTACGTTTGAGCCATATGTAAAGAGGGGCTCATTTGCTTCTTATCCCATCCCTCTTCTTGACATCTACTCCTCTCCACTCCCCCAAACCCAGCTTAGGAATAAGGGTTTGAACCGTGAGATGTCTCACTCTTAGCAACAGTACCTATTGATATTTTATTGCTGCTTGTTGTTAGAAAAATAAAAAATTCAGAGGAGACAAGACAGGAAATCTGTCCTTTCCTTCCTCATCAATGAAGGGAAGTGATATCCATTCAAAGGTTAAATCAAGGGCAGCCGATGTCAATTTGTTTTCGGGAAGTTAAGTCATTGAGGGAGTTGTTAACATCCTATTCTATTTGAATCATCAAACACCTGCGTTTACTTGCCTTGGATAATGAGAAAAAATTGAGTCTCTTAAATATAGCCCTTTGCTATAAATAAACAATCCATCTTCAATTTAATTATTATCATTGTCAAAGCATAGCCTCCGAGAGGCAGACTGGTGTCACAGAAATGTTCTTTCACTTGTGGTAGGCAGGCACCTGGTTCCAGTTGCAGCTCTGGTCCTCATTTAGTGTGGTGCCCAGGTTGAATAATTCCACATCTTCAGGCCCTTCTTTTCCCTGGAGTGCCCATTTTCTCCCCTTGTTGATTTTCCACACATCTCATTTTTTCATTCTTACTGAGGCTGGCTTTTCTCAGGACCTCATCTTGGCTTTCTAGGAGTAGATAGAAGCTTCTATTTCGTTGATATTTTTCCAATCTCACTTCTGTATCCTCCCCAGTCTCTACCAAATCAGTCAGTCTTCTATATTGCTGCCAGCAGTTTCTTACTAAAATTTATATCTTATCATATCATTATCTCAATTACAGTCTTTCATGAGTTTCCTATATTTTCAACATCAAGGTCAAATTCTTTAGCTTGGCATTAAAAAATGCAGAAATTAGGGATGCCTGCTTGCTGTCCTTTCTAATGATGTTTTCTACAGTCCAGTCATTCCTAAATTATTATGTTTTGCTGAGTATGCCCGATCTATTTGTCCCTAATTTTATAATGCTGTATATCATATTACCCTGTGTCCTTCCTGTACATATTTACTTGGTTCACTCTTTTTGCCTTCTTCACAAGACTCAGACATCCCCTCCTTCTGGAAGCCTTCCCTGACCTTCTCAGTATGGATCTGGACTTGACTCTTTGAAGATGTTGCACTCCTGGGAGCCCATCTATCATAAAACTTTGCAGCAGACATTGGTGGTGACTATTTCCCTTTCTGCCTTCAGCCACCTCTAATGAAATGTGAACTTTATCAGATGAAAACCTGTGTCTTCACTTATATTTTTTTTCTGAAAAATATCTGATAATGGCTGGCATGCAAGAAATGAACATAAGATGAGTAGTTAAGAGTACTGGGCTCTAACATCCTATTCCTTTATGAATACATGATCATTCAAAATCACTTTGCCTACTAGAAAGTCGCTGGTATGGTGTTTCATCTTTCCTTTTGATTCAAAGCACAGACATGTGGATTAAGAAAGTCTTTGCAGAATACAAAAGAATGCTAAATTCTAAATCTGCACCTGATATCAAGTGGAAGCCAACCTCATCCTCTTCACCTCCAACCTCCATGTCAGCTGGACACAACATCTAGACAAGTCATATTGCAAGGATATGTAGGCTAATAGATGCTAATTGCAGTTCAGGGGAGATAAAAAGTAAAATAATGAGCTTGAGAGCAAAGGGGAAAACGAGAAACTGATAAATGGAAAGTACTTTGGCTTGACCAGAAATCAGATTTGTGAAATACTCATTGAATGTTTTTTCTTAAAACCTATATCAACACATGAAAAAAAATTAAAAGACAAAACATGAATGAAGTTTCCATAATTAAAACCTGGGAAATAGGGGATACTGAAATATATCCTGTGAAAGAAATCAAGAACAGAGGGGTGCAGAGGAGAAAGTGTTTCGGAAGTTAAGCTATATGGATTCTCTTTCTAAATCTACTTGTAACTGCCCGGTGACTCTGGGTTGGCTTCTTAATGTCTCTGGGGTTCATTTTCTTTTTTTGCCTATTAACAAAAATGGTTGACATATAATTCTTGTTTTCTCCCAGTTTATCATTCTATGAATTTGCAAACACTGTGCAGCAGTAAACAATGAACTGAGGCACCTACCACAAAAATGACTTATTCCCTTTTTCAAGAAAAGATGAAGAATCAGGCAATGCCCTCTTACCCTAAGGAATGTTTGATGAAGAAGAAGAAATCATGATTACATATTTTGGGATCCAAACTGCATATGAGGGAAATCTAGTCAGCTTCTAAATGGAATGGGACGAATAAACAAAGGAAACCATTGAATCCCATCCCCTTTTTAATCCAGCAGAAGTCATTGACCTGTCTAGGAATTAAGGATGTTTCCCTTGCCACACATTTCTATGATTCAGTAGCTGGTAGAGACCTTGCAGATCATTGAGTACAATTCCCTAATTCCATTCATTTGAGGGCAAGAAGGTAAGAGATTGGCATAAGCTCATAAGCAGGCTGGGTCTGTTTTCTGGCTGCCTCCTTTTTCCCACGCTCTTCTTAATCCTACTGCCGTTAGGATGCTCTGTGGCTATTTCTCCAACCCACACTATCCCACACACCCATACCTTTCCAATCTTCCCTCTACAAGGGAACAAAATGAGCTCCCTGGTAATTTAGATGGCAAATTTAAATTCAGCATTCCCACCTCCCCCATTCAAATCACTTTGATACTTTCTTTCTTCCCCAAAGAAAATAGCAAATAACAGCACAGTCTTTTTTATCTAGCATCAAGAAATGAAAATTTTACTGGATTATGTTTTTTAGCCCTTTAACAGCCACCATTTCAATTTATGAAAGCATTCATATTTATTTTTAAAGAAAGCAATGGATGGTATGGTTTGAACGTGAGAAAAAATTGATCTTTTTATTTTCTATGACTATAGATAAACATCAATTATCATGTTATGATCTAAGTATAATCATAAAAAACTATAGTCACAGGCAGGACAGTATCATGTGGCTTTTCACAAAATTGCCCATTTTTGCTATATTTCCTCTTAAATACTTCTTTAGTCTACTTTCCTAAAAGTCTCTCTGCATCAATAGTGTGTGCTTCCCTTTACTCACTCACTCACTCTGGCTCCCTGCTGTTGAGTATTTGAATGCTGTAAAAGCACAAAATAAGTCAAGTAGGAGTGAGAAGTGCAAGCTTTAATGTGATGTGCCTTTTATCACTAGGAAACATGTTTTCTTCTTACTTCTTTTTGTTTTTAATTTTCCCTATTTTAATAGTTTTAGGGGTACTAATGGTTTTTGGTTACATAGATGACTTGAATCGTGGTATAGAAGTCTGGGCTTTAAAATGTACTTATCACTCTCATTAGTTCACATTGTACAAAATAGGTGAGTTTCATCCTTCTCTCCATTCCCGCTTTCTGCCTTCTGAGTCTCCAATATCCATTAAACATTCTCTATGCCTTTTCAAACCTTTAGCTAAGCTCCCACTTATGAATGAGAACATGCGATATTGGTTTTCCATTCCTGTGTTACTTTACTTAGAACAGTGGTCTCAAATTCTACCCAAGTTGCTGCAAAGACATTATTTTGTTCTTTGCCATTCAAATACTCAACAGCAGGGAAGCAGAGTGAGTGATTTAGTAAACGGAAGCACAGACTACTAATAGAGAGAGGTTTGCAAGAAAGTAGACTAAACTCTTTAAGAGGAAATATAGCAAAAACGGCAATTATACACACACACACACACACACACCACATTTTCATTATTCATAAAATTAAAATATGTATAAATAACAGGCATCATGAAGAAGGGCAAATAATATAATAATAATAAAGTTGCTACCCTTTATTAAGTTGTTATTATATTCTAAAAACCTACTTGAATGAAACAGAGTTGATGTGGTCTGTATTTGTCTTAGAAGAGTAAGTTATTTGAATAGTATGTCCCAAATTGGAGTCTAAGATGAAGATAAATAAATAAATAAAATGAAGATAAAAAAGTTAAGAATATAACAAGTAAAAAGAAAAGCAGAGACTACCATAAATGGGGTAAAAACATAATTTAGTCCTACTGGACTGTTTTCCTTCTTGAACTGCCCTCATTCTGTGTTTTTCTACTTTAACCTACAACCTGCTTGGGTCAACAATTTTTTATTGTATTTTCCACAAGCACAAGGAGAAGTAAGTGGCTTTATTTCTTCAGCTTCTTTATTTGATTCCATCTGTTTGCAGCTCTGTAACACTCTATTTAGTGAATACTTACACCACCCATAAAGCTAGGAGAAATTGTAATTAAAGACTTAAATATTTTAACAGTCTACCCCAAAATGCTTCTTAGCAAGTGTTATTGCAGTGGGATAGTCATGTAGCAGGCTTTTCATCTTTCATTTGTTAAATAAATTAGCATATATTACCTTGTGTTATAATGTTAAAGAAGACTATAACTATTGAAATTAGGTGCTGCAATCTTAACGTGGTTTAAATGTTACATTTAAATTAACTTTATTGCATATTTTTACTAAAACTTTGACAGAATTCACTTTTAGCTGATTCTGAATTATTTTCATAATAAAAATCCCATTTAATTGCAAAGCACATGTTATTTTAAACTTTTCTCTGGAGGAAAGAAATCTTGGCTGCTAAATTAATATTGCTGTTACAGAGAATTTGCTAAGAAAGACAATAATGTTAGGTTTTCATATGGTCTGTGATCATCATGAAACTTTATTCTGTGAACATTGCTACTAAAAATTATCTGACAGTTTAGATTGGGCCCATAAGAAATTCATCTTTCATGCTGTTGGGGTTGCTAAACTAATTAATGACATGATGATGTTCCAAGGGGCACATTAGGACTAAGTTAAAGAATTAATGCTGAGGAGTTTAATTAATATGTGATGAACAATCCAAATTCCAGGCTACCACCCCCCTTTCTAGCAAGATCATACATTTGGTAGTTTTCTGTTCATTTCTATATGCAATTGGAACTAACAACATTGAATAAATATTTTATGCTTGAGAATTTTAGTGAAAGATGCAGGAATGCTTCAGTTTGAATCTTGTTGTGACATTTTCAAGTTGTGCAATCTTTGTTAAGTTATTTGACATCTCTGAGACTCGATTACCATCTGTAAAATGAGGCCCAAGACAGCTATCGTGCAGTACTTGTTTGAGAATTAGCGTTAATAATTGTCAGCCACCAAGAACAGTGCTTGACAGATAGAGCTATATAATAAGCTCTGTTTGTTTTTTAATAATAATTCCTATTGTTTTTTAAGTGTGCCTAAATTATCTTGATTTACATGCATCATATTTTTGTTATGAATTATGCCATTAAGAGGACAGTCTTTAATATTGGTGTACACATTATGCTATTATTCAGTTTCCAAAGCATTTTTCACAAATGTTAGTGTGAATAACAGTATGCCAAATCCTTATTTCTTGCCTTGATAAAGTAACTTTTGTATCAGAGGACACCGGACAGTCTGAGGACTTCATAATTTTCCCAAACTTAAAGCCAAAACAAACAAAAAACCCTAGTCTGTGGTATTTTGTTATAGCAGTATGAAACAGACTAAGGCACCATGTGTTGTTGTTCATGTTTTTTCCTCTCAACACTATACATTTTTAAAAGCAGGACCTATGTCTTCCATAGCTTTGTATACCCTTCGAACAATCAACATTATCATCATATATGCTATACAACAGTAAACTCAAGAGGATATTTACCAACTCGATTCAACACAAATCTCCTTTTCCCACACCATAGATGTGATCAAATGACAGTTTCAGTCACTAGAAGTTTGGGTCTATAGAATTTGTCTGTGTCATTGCTGATTGCCAATCTCATCTATTTTCTCCACATAAATAATCCCATAATAATAGTCACAGTAAATATAAAGGCAGATATACTCAATTCACAAGGTAATAATACTGGTTAAATAAAATGTCAAGATAAATGTTTATAATAAAGTGAATTCTAAGTCAATGTATTCAATATGATTTAATTAGTTGTGTGGAAATACTCAAAATCCCACATACTTTCTCTCATTTAATTTATATGTTAATAATGTCACATCTAGAACTACCACTACTTCAATAGGTAATTGTTTAAAGTCACTAAGTGATTGAAAATTGTAATTAGGAATTAGAAACAAGCAAGAATGAGTTAAATCTATCACAATTGTCACTGGTGTACATTTAGTGAAATTTGCCTAAAAGCAAATGCCTGCTTTATTGATTCAGAGTTAGAAAGAAAATCCAGAAGTCAAAATATATCCAAGCACCATCCAAGACCATCAGTTCCAGTGTCAAAGTTGGTCACTTTATTTGTTCAACAGAAAAACCACTAGAAAGCAGGCACATATACCTTAACATGCTTCTAACTTTGGATTTCTTTTAAGTGACTTCCTCCCTTCTTTCTCCATTCCAATAGTATTTAAACTACCAAGTTATTACATGTCTCAATTCATTCCACTTGCTTCTACTCAAGCTGGTTATATGTGTAGCAATAAGAATAAAATTATGTTGCTGATAAGTATTAACTTGCTTATAAATGCCATAAGTTTTAGCCAATAGAATATACAATTTTATTAATGTCAGATATCTGGTAGACCCTGGTGATCTTCCAGTAAATTATAAATGTCAAATATCTAACACTGTACAATACAGTGCTAGCATCGATTACTCCTATTACTGGCCTTTTGGCAACCACACCTGTTGCTCTGTGATTTTGTAGTCCCCTCTCACTCTGATTCAGCCATGTGATTTGCTTTGGCCCATAAGAAGTTATCAGACTTGACACAAACAGAGGCTTGAAAAAATATTTTGCGTACTTATACTTCTATTTCTTGCTTCTCTATAATCACTATTAAGACAAATTTGAGCTAGCCTGACACAAGCCCATGCTAGCCTGCTAGATGATGAGAAAGCATATGGAACACCAGCAAATCATCTTAACCAAAGCCTCAGATATGCATGAAAACACTGCCAAGTTCAGCAAAACTGTCTAGTCAAATTATCTGGCTGAGTGTAGACAGTAGCTCAGATGAGCTGACCCTAGCAGGAGAAATAATAGACTTGTTCATTTAAGTCACCATTTTTCCTTGGAGAGTTAACAGTAATAGATAACTGATATACATGCAAGGTTATTTTATGAAGGATATTTAAACTACACTGATTAAACAGTCTTTCTGTCTGATTTGTGTGTGCAGATATGGAGGAGGATATCAAAGTGCATATAATTTAACATAAAACTTAAACCTGTCAATGAACTTGAAGGTTTGTAAGGAGTTGAAAGGTACTTTAAAAGAAACCAACCAGAATAACTAAATTGTGGAGATATGTCTCCCTCTCTAGTAGTCAAAGGTACACATGGATTGGTTTTGGTTATCCTGTCAGCAAATAATAACTTCATTATTAAATTTGTTCTTGTGAAACAATAACAGCATCAAAGTATTTTTATATTAAAATTAGCAATTCAAAAATACTTTATGTCAGACTTAGAGGTAGCTATTGATAACTATTTTACACCCCCTCCTCAGTTTGTCTTGTATTAATTAACTTTTTCTTTCAAGTATTGCCTCCAACCATAGGAAGCCAAGTTAACCTAATCAGCCCTTTGTGACCTTTGTGACAGACAGACTCTATTACCATGGCAATAGTCATGTGACTAACCCACCCATCTGCCTACCATCCATCATCTGATGTCAGTACCTGTGTTTACCTGGCCTCTTCGTGATGATGTGGAACATGTCACCTTAATGACTGCCCCCCATCAAAGGGAAGGTTTAAAAACTTTCAACCTGAAGCAGCTATTTGACATTTGCTTTGCTAAGCTCTAGTCTGGCCATGTGGCTCTTTGAACTATGTTTGCCATTGTTTTCCTAAACTTTGGTCCCCTTCACTATCTTGGGAAAGTGAATCTTCTCTCTCTCTCTCTAATTTACATTCCAAATAAGTTATATTTTCCAATCTAACTTTTGTGCAATTCCTTGTACCTTTTGTACACCAATGGATCACAGACCAGACCCCCCTGCTTTGACTTAGCATTTTGGAGGCCCTGCTGGGATTTTGACCTAACTAGAACAAAGTACAGGACATGAGTTCAAGCCTTGATGAAGTCAATGATGGTTCCCATGAGCTGGCACCATTAACATCTTTTTGTTTGACTCTCATTTTACTCCTTAGTAAAATTTGACTCTCATTTTACTCCTTAGTAAAATGAGAGAGCAAATACCAATCACCTTTTATCTTAGTGACTTTAGACAGCAGAATGTAGATCTGAGAGCACAGGAGTATTCAAACCCTGGCTCAATCATTACAATGTGACCTTGAGCTTTCTAATCCTTGAGCTTTAATTTCTGGTTTGTAAAAGGAGACTAATACATATGTTAATGGATTAAGACATTGGCCTTCCATGTTGTAAACCTTGGGCCTAGGGATGAGCTCTATGAATAGTGTCTCTCTTCTCTACTAGGTTCTGAACTATAAGGTAAATGGAGTCAGTCAGGCTTTCTCACCTCACTGGAACAAGATAGCGCTCCTTTAGGCCTTGGTACACAGGAACCTATGATGAAGCAAACTGATGTAACTCGTTAAGTATAACTATGCGTTCACAATTTGACTTTGCACGCCTATTGTGTAGGTCTGCTTAAAAGCAGACAGGGACAAACCTCAGTGAAGATCCATTCCCCTTGTAATCACTGGTTGACACAATCATGAATCAAGAGTGCAGTTGTAAACCAGGCTCCTCTGTTCCTGACCTAACTGAATCCACTGTGAATCTGCCTGGAAGGAATTGAGCTCCTCCAGCACCTGAACATTTCAAGAAATAAGATAATAATTAGATGAGGAACCTAAAATGTCCTGATGTCAATGGATAGAAAGTATCTAAAGTAAACTCCAAAATTAGGCAAACTTTACCACCAGAGCAGAAGCAGAGTAGTAGTTAGCAAATGAGGACTTAGATAATAATTGGTGACAGAAACTTATAATTTGGGGTAACAAACTTACTTCCAGAGAAGTAAAGGACAGAGTTAAGCCAAACATAAGATTTCACTGGGATGGAAGGACTGAGAGTAGGAAGCCATTTTCTTTTGTTCCTAGATCCTAACACAGTGATGAAAAAGTGGAAACTGTGCCGTAGAGAAATACATTCTTTAGGTAAAGATTAACTTTGCTAACTTTGTCTTTCCAGAAACACAGACCGCCTCAAGCATGACTGGTATTGGCCTATTGTAATCTGAAAATAAACTCCTGGGGGTGGTGAGAGCCCTGACTCAGTGCCTGGTGACTGAGATCCACCCCCCCCCCCCCTCAGGCTCTCCAAGACATTTGCAAGTGGTCAACAAGGGAGTCACAGAGGTTACATCTACCTGACTGCAACATCTCCAGGGGAAAGGATTTAAGCTGGGGGTTTAGGGAGCTATGGTGCTATACTCATCTTAGAGTGCTGCCCTCGTCTTATCTGTGGGAAGTGAACTTTTCTTAAATAAATTTGTTATTCTTTCTTCTCTTTGTGTGTTGCAAATCTTTGCATTACTTGGCTCTCTGGTTACCAGTGTGCACCTCCAGCATGCTGGCTCCAGCTGTGCTGCACCCTCTGTACCCTAACATCACTAATTACCAGTCAAGATGGGGAGAATTAGTGAAACAAGAGAGGTCAATGATAATAATGATTGAATTCTTTTTCTAGGAAGAAAGCTTAAGATGAGTAAAAAGTAAGAACAGCCAATAATAAGTACCTATATCTAGTAGTTATGTGACTATTTTTGAAATGTTACATTGGTTTTTTAAGACGATGAGAAGTTTTAAAACCCTTTGATCTGCAGTTACTTTCACCTACATTCGAGAGTGGGTTAGTTCAGATTTGCCAAATGAATTTCTGTTATGTTGAATTGTGTCTTTCTAAACACATTTTTTCCCCATACTTCCTACTTGGTAAAATTCTGCCCATGATACTAAAGTTTACCTAGTGTTAGACCTATATTTTAAATTTTAATTAGAAAAGCATTCATGATGAAATTATTCTGATAGGCATTGTATAGTAATATGTTTCAAAGCAACTATAATAAAAATAGAATGAAAGACAAAAAGTTGGGGATAGTAATGAAATATGACTAAGAACTATAAATTTAGACAGATTAAAAATTACCAAAATTTAATGTTTGTTATTCTTGTATTTGCTACCCAGAATCTGATACTTTACATTTTCTGAGACATGTACAAATTCACAAAAATAAACTATTACATTCACGAGCACAAAACATTCAGGATTAACAATAGTCAGAGAAAAAGTAAAATCAATTTGCCCAAAAAGCACCCTGAATTTTCAGAAAATTCCTAAACAGAAAATTTCACCTAAAGGCTTGTATTGCTAGCCATTTTCAGGATTATAGAATAAAATTCACATTGGACTCTTGACTTAAGTCTTTTTAGTATTATCTCGTGTGGAGTTAAGCAACATGCTTTCCTACCACAACACATCATGGAGGTTACAATGAGACAATTAGTAAAGAAATGCTTTAAAACAGTGCCAATACTAACAAATTCTCAAAGTTACTTTCAGAAGAGTTTTAAATATTTTTCTGAACATAAATCTCAAGTATTCCAAACCCTTTACTGATTTTTCCACTTTGTCACTATAGGTAAGAATGTTAAGATAATCTTACAAATCCGTACACAGGGTGACAGGACAACTGCCTAATGTGAAAATTAACGGACAATCCACATAGAACAAATCAGGAGGGAAGGAACACACTGAAAAGCATTGTTACCTTATGTAATGGGGATGTGTGTGTTGAGGGGTTGATGTAGTGGGGAATTGAGGCCCTGATTCAACGCAAAGTGGCATTGCAAAGTGTTGCCAGTCTCTATAGATACAGGCAGAAAGAGAATAAGTTTACCAACGTGTAATGCCCAGGTGAGCTTCCTTCTGGTGAGCTACTATCAAGAATGGGAACAATGTAGCCCCTTGCCTCCATTTTGGTATACAATCAGCCTGTCCTCAAATCTTACAATGCTAAGAAATCCTTAGAATAAAGTCCTCAAGGTTCATCCATGTTATTGCAAATGGCAGGATTTTTCTCTTTTTAAAGAATAAAATAATATCTCATTACATGTATAGGTCGTTTTTTTTAGTTTGTTCAACTGTAGATGGGCATTTAGGCTGTTTCCTTTATGTTAAGTGTTCCTACCACAAAATGAAGAAAGAAACACACAAGAACAGGCTTCAACAATTAAAGGTAGTAGAAGAAGACTGTTGAGGGTAAAGGATAAATTTATGGCATTGATAGAGATGATTATTTGATGATTTCACTGATGAATAAATATGCTCAAACACATTAAGTGGTAAACATGAAAATAACTACAGCATTTTTATGCCTATCATACCTCAATAAAACAATTTTTTAAATTGTTTAAAAAAGAAAAAGAATTGAATTGTAGCCACAATAATTCTTTTAGCGGGAATAGGTGGGAGCATTTAGTCCCATAGAACTACAAGAGTCCCAAGAAGAAGGGGGGACAAGGGAAATAAAGAGATTTTCTTCCTCACTCTACATTAATACTACAAAGATGCCTTCTGATAGGAGGACATACTGTAATTTTGTTTTAATGTTTTCAGTAGAACGGTGCTATTTAGTTCAGCTTTTAATGTGGCCTTAAATTGCTATTTTATTACCCTTGTTGACATTCTGGAAGCATGAAATTAGCAAATCACATTAAAGAAGCAAACAAACAAACAAAAAGCAAAAAACCTCAACCTAGTTAAACAATGCCAGCATAAGCCACATATTTGACTAATGTTCTTACCTTAAAACACTGAGCATTTATTTATTTGGAGGTTTCGTTTTCCATAACCGATGAATTAGTTTTATGAATAATTGCATATTCCATTACAGTGCAAATGCATGCTCCCATGGTGACCTTGAACAATGTTTTGCAGTTGTATTGCGTGGGAGAAAGAAGACAGTTTTGTGATACTTCTGCTTCCTTCTGAGAAATAAGATTCCTCTTGACTCCACTTGGTGAAAGAAAGCATCCTGTTCTTAACACAACACTTGCACTTGTCAATATCTTTGCTGCTTTGTCTAGTATGGCACTTCCTTCTGTTATAATACCACAGTGATAATTTTATTTCAGACAAAAATAATTTCACAGCTATAAAGTAAAAATTATTTCAATCAAGGTATCTTTATTCTGCATGATAATTACAAATGTGGATAATTATGTATTTTTAAAAATCAAGCTAAAATAGTGTCACAAAATAAATTAGTATGTTTACCTTCTCTAGTCTTATTAAATAAAAAAGACAATCTCAAATATCCATTTCAGTGGAGTGCGATGAAAGGAGCCTTTTTATAGAGCGCCTTTTTATTTTTAGCTTTCTGACATTTATGTCCCCTTTCTAATAATACCCTAATTTCAAAATGAGAAATTAGCTCTTTCTTCTTGGTATCAGGATGGTTGGATTGTCTTCAGAAGTTCTTTCTCCACAAACTCAAATGAGGTTAATCGGATGAGGCTGTCATTGATTTTGAATTTTAGCAAAAGATCAAAAGGACTAAAAGTTCATGGAGTACTGCTATAACTAATGGCATTTGTGTTCTACATAACCTTAGGATCAGCTTGCTGGGTTTGACTCTTTACCACTTACTAGATGTGTGACATAGAACTGGTTGCCTAATTACTCTGCCTTAGTTTCCTCATTTATCATGCTTAAAATAATTGCACCAAACTCCTAGTGATGATGATTAAATAAGCTAACAGATGCAAAATAATTAGCAGTTGATCAGTGTTGGCTATTAGTATTATTTTTGTACGTACCAGCAATGGTGAAATACCATTTTGCTTTTCCATGATACCATTTTTTCTTGCTCCTGTTTTCCAGCCTTGGTGCCTCCTCATTTCCAAGGTGATTATCTTCCTGTTGATTCTGTGAGTCCCTGTTGATCTTCCAATAAACAATCTACTGTCTAACTTATTCAGAGTCATTTTCTGATGCTCACAACCAGGAAACCTTTTCTGATATATGCTTATATTGACATGGTATAGTTTGGGGACAATTTTAGAATCGAAGACAACAATTTTAATAAAAAAAGAATCAAGCTGTAGAATTTGGCAGATAAACAGATTGAAGTGTGGCCACTAACAATGAGACTTACATGAACTCCAAATATGAGAAGTTGGAAAATATTTCTTTGGTTTTAAGTTTTCTGCAAAATTAGTCCATTAATTACCAGTCACATCCGGTAATGTAGTTTCCTCTTCAACAAGTAAATCTAGGTCCATGAGATATGTAATATTACTAGAAACTCTCCTGGGTATGGTAATGCAATTAAGGTCATAATTAAAGAATTCTTTCATCTTTTAGGTCCAATACTCAAAGCAGGAAACAAAGACTTTAATGAGAGCCCAGAGGAGATGAGAGCACATTATTAAAAGTATGAAGGGATCATTATATAAGAAAAGACTAGAAGCATTAAAAAAATTTAAGAACAGCAAAGTAAGGTCCTGTAAAATGCTAGTTTTAAATGAATAGTAAAGATTATTGCATGAGCAATGATACATTTCTCTTTCAAAACTATATCAAACAATTTTACTTATGAAATATAGACTAGACAGTAGGAAGACTAATATTATAGACTCTAAATTTTATGGGAAATTGGAACATAGAATCAAAGAAAGTTTGGAAATAAGTTTAGTGTTATTATAGTGCTTCCAGAATTTCTTGCAAAGATGATGATGTGATATATTTTGACTCAGAGTAACCTGAGGCTCATAGGTGCCCTACAAATTCATAGATGTGGCAGATGATATAAAATTCCTCCTTTATCCATACCAAATCATTTTTTATTTAAGTGTCATTACCAAAAACTTCAAAGGTTCTTTCCTCATCAACGTCAAGGTCAAATCAGACAAGATGAACTGGCAAGAGTTTCAGATGCTCTTGTCATCTTGGTTTGGGACAGAGAGTGGGAGAGAGCAGCCCACAGAAGGTCCACTTAACTAGCCATTTATTAAAGCATTGAGCCAAGATAATCAGAATCACACATTTTAATTTTCCTGAACACTAAGCAATGAGAGTTCTTGTGTGTTAGCTATTTTTAGTTTGTTCTAATTTAGAATGGTTCTTTCTGTCTTCTCTTTCCATTGGCAACTTCTTATTTCATAACACAATTGTCAATTTTTAAGAGAAATACAGCAATTTGAAAGATATGTAGTAGAAATTGATAAAAATTGAAAATGGTTCTAGTTCATATTCTATTTCTAAATAGTTTTTATGACTTTGAATATCATCTGAGATGTCTTTTTTTAGCCACATCATTTGAAAAATGGGGACAGTAAAAAAAAAAGTTCTATCTGTATGACCTTCATTGCAGAGTTACTGGAAGTTATCAGAATACAGAGGTAACCAGGTTATCTAGACTGTATTCTAGCACCCAAAATATCACATTTAAGATTTTAAAAAAATCACAAATATAGATAGGATTCTGATTTATATTAATTCAATAATAACACGTAACATCCATAATAAAAGCAAAATTTAAACACATACATATGCAGTGCTTAGTTTATGCCAGCTGCTCTTTGGGTCACTTTAAAAACTTTAACTAATTTAATCAGAATAAGCAATCTATGGGGGCAGGTACTATTATTATTAACCACATTTAAAAATGTAAACACTGAGGCCCAGAATAATTAAGTAATTTGTTCAAGGTTACATGGCTAGTATGAGGTGAAGTTAAATTTGAACCCAGGAATTCTGGCCATAGACTCTATATTTATAATCACTATACATTCTGCCTCACTGTAATCTCCCCATGGGTAGCATAACTCCCAAACAAGGGGAGCTAGCCCAATAGATGAAGTAAAGTTCTGGCCTAGTGCACACATTTCTTGGGCAACTTCTTAAAACTTCCTCCCGCACTATGATTTGCTGATGCTTTATACTGATAAAGGAAAGCTGAAAATACTATGGTGGGTGACCAATGTGAGCACACATGTCCATAAAACTCTTGAGGACTTTTCCCATTTCAACTCCACGTGCTCAAAGAGCTCCTTGTACTTTTACCTCCTGAAAAATAGCAACGTCAGGATGGTCTGATATTGGCAGTTGAATATTCAAATTGTCAAGTTGCAAATGACAATACTCTTACTTAAGAGTGTCCCCCAAATTAACATTCCAAATCAAAAATTTAAGTTGCTCTTCAAAACTTATATCAGGTATAAGAACCTGAGATTTTCAGTATCAAACAGGAATGTAGCAGATATGAAGAAGCATCAAAAGAAACAACAAGGAAAAAAATGGAAATGAAGTATAGTGGAATATGTCTATTTCTAATTCCAGGGTAGCCAACAATCTTACGGGAAAATAGGATTTTATATAATACAAGTAGTTGGGTTAAATCAAAACGCACTCCTAATATATTTTCCCAATTCTTAACAGATAATACTTTGAAAAAAAACGAATACCAAGTTCCATTTTATAAAGTCCTTCAGTGCTACTATTCTAAGAAGAGACAAGAAAGATCAAACTAGATTATAAGTATAGACTTCTGAAAAGTTCCTCTATTTCAGAAGAATGAAAACCATTATTTATCCATAGGATTGTTTCTATGAACATGTTTACATCTCACTATGAATTAGATATCATACATCCCATTTTCCTTCATTCAAGAATTCAGTGGGGCAGAGGTTTGAGAAATAGGGTCCCAGTCATCCTTTGTCTCATTATCAATATTAGGACAGGACGTGTGGTCATCCATTTATTTTTACTTTCAATAAATATTGATGAAATATCAATCCCATGTTACATACCGGGATAAAGAACTGGATTTATCAAGATGTACACAACAACTCAGTCTTCAGTGGAGGAGATGGATATTTGAAAAAAAAGTAAAACTTACTTGAGAAAACAAAAATATTATAAAGAAAAGCATGTTGTTCTACTTTGAGAGTAAATGGTAGGGTTATGGAATTTAAGGAAGACTTCTATGAGTAAACAATCGCTTTGCTTCTAGTTCAGAGATAACCCAACTTTCCAAATATTTAAGCAATGCAACTTCATGGAAAGAATACAGTCATTAAAATAAAACAGGAATTGAAATAAACTATGTAAGTTTGGTCAAGTTATTTTACCTCTTTGATCTTCAGTTTTCTTTTCAGTGAAATAGAATCAACACTATCTTGAAGGGTTATTTGGAGAATTGCAATGATGCCAAGAACTTAATAAATTATAGTATTATATTTGCTATATTTTTATTACTGTCAATGGTAGCAATATATGGTAGTATTGTTTAGTCTTAGGTTTTCTGCCTCTTTAAGAAAGTTTAAAAATTAAGCTAACATATGAATTTATACCGGAAATTTTATTTCTCTTGTTGAATTACTTTAGAGGATACACAAATATGAAAGCTGTCATTTACATACTCTGTTCTTTGTCAAATATGAATAAAGGAAAAAAGAATGGCAATTTCATTGGGAAGCTAGAAGACAAAGTAAGTAACTCTGATTTCAATGCTTTATTAGATTCTATGTTAATTGTCTATGAAAGTGTGGACATGAAAGATAATGTGGTCGTCATATAAAAGTCCCTGTGCGATTTCATGAACAATTTCATTTACATAAAACATTTCAATCAAGTCTTATGCGTTGATCTGTGCATAATAGAACCCAATGCAGCCATTCTCTTCTTGTAAATTTCCATTAGAGAAATAAACTCTGATAACTTCTCTGGCTTAGCATCATTCAAAGATGAAAATTAATTTTTTTTAAGTCTTCAGTATTTTTAAGGGACAATCTGAGTTGTTCTAGGAACATTTTTACTATTAGATTTTAGAAAAATAACTAGAAGGATTAAAAACAGGGGTTTCAAAAGTTTTGAAGCAGACAGAAATAAGGACATTCTACAGTCTGTTTCTCTTCCTGGATGGGATAAAAACCCAGAGACACAATTGCAAGTAATCTGGTTACTTAGAATGATCATGAAGGCAGAGATACATTGGGAACAATGTCATTAAAATGAATACACAAACAAACAAACAAAAGGAATCTGGGAACAATTCTAACGGCAAAGTTCTGAGAATTCCTACCTCTCACAGGAAACCTAAAGGGAACTTGTTAAAGTGTAGTCCATAATAATCTGCTTCATGTTTGCCTACAGAGTCTCTCAAAACTTAATGATCCTCACCCAAAACATGTGGAATTAGATTTTTTTGTAGGTAATCCCAGAGATCTGCTTTTCTAACAAATTCCCTGGTCATTTGTATGCTGCCAAGGTATGAGTAGCACTTATATAGATAATCTGCACTTGGACTGCCATACCAATCCAGTGCAATAAAACATGGCACAGGGATCAGGGAGAGCATGTGTACATGAAGGTTTGGATCAGGGTTTAGAAAGAAGAGATTGGGTAGATTTTCTTGAACTCAAAAGCAAGCGGCTTCCTTAGAACTGTATACAGTTCTATCATCATTATCACAGACTGAGAGGTT
Organism: Tarsius wallacei; assembly: GCA_963574415.1. Lineage (NCBI taxonomy): Eukaryota > Metazoa > Chordata > Mammalia > Primates > Tarsiidae > Tarsius > Tarsius wallacei. Next base: position 14,685 of record CAUYQG010210558.1, on the reverse strand, counting down.
AATGTCCAGGCATGGCAATTAACACTGATAAACTGTAAAAGGCTACTCACCTAAGATGGCTTTCTCTATGTTTCATATTAAATTCCTTCCAAACAGGACACAGATAGAGTGATTTATTTCCGTGATTTTTATTTTTCCCCCTGCTAATGTGTATTGTTAGAAAATTATTTGAGATGGTAAATATGCTAAATATCGAATTTAACTACAATTATTTATATTTCATTGTAGTTAAATTCGATATTTAGCATATTTACCATCTCAAATAATTTTCTAACACAAATATAAAAGAAAAATTGCATGGGATATTTGTTAAAAATGCCAAGGAAGATTTCATTCGAGCCTACTGCAATACAGATCAAGGTTATTGCAACAGGGTAGAAAGATTGAGTTTAACTCCACCGGAACAAACTGCAATAGGATTTCTATACTGTGGTGTACACTAATGAAAAAGTACCTCATGACTTTAGTGGGCAGTTGTGCAATGTGATTGGACCACCTTTGTTTGCTATTTGTTTCCTATAGAAGTTCGGCTCCTTAGGCTTCCACAGAGAATAAAAGACTAAGGCTTATGTTTCTTAATGCTTATGTTTCAAAGGGAGAGCTTCCGTCTCTTTTTTCATGAGAAAGACATTTCTAGACTGTAGGAGATTTACATCCATCTCAAAGGCACAGAGAAATAATTCACAATTGAAAGTTTTCTAAAGTAAATGCTCTTAAGAAAAGTAAATGCTCTTAAGTTAGGGACCTATCATCAGGAAGAAGATTGTTCAAAGTTTAGTCAAGTTGAAGAGAAATGTAAGGATATCTTGGTCACTGGTATAGACGAGTGTTGTTTCCTTAAAGGTACATGGAGATTTTATTTCTTTTTTTTGCTTTAAAATTTTTAGGGGATTATCATGTCTTCAAATGTCAGGCATTTTCCCTATTGTGTGTTCTTATACTTGTCAGAATAGGAACTCCAATGTTATGATCACCATTATATATTAGTGAAATGCAGATATATTTTATTTACAATAGCTTATTTCGTCTGTTTGGATCCAAAATTGTTAACTATGGAGATCAAATCTTGCTGTTCAATATATATAGTTTTGTATAGACTAGCAATTGAGATTTTTCATCTTCATCTGGACATTTGGTAGCATATATGCACAACAGATGTTTTCTGTGAATTTCTAGACAATGATATGATAAGGTAGATTACCAGTACTTGATTATGTTTGCATCTTATAGTCTCTAACATGTCATGGGTGTCACATTTGCTTCAGAAGACTCTAACACAAAGTGTAAGCATGACATTGACACTAAGAATTAATGAAAGATATACCACAAGTTAAGCCCAACATACTTTATCAACATTGAAAGTATGGATCCCACTGCATATTTTTTGCTTTTTAATATTTTCTGATAGTTCATTTCTCCACCAATACCACTCAGAATGCTTTGTTCTGCTGTGCTCTTTTTCAAGTGTTTGCATGTAACAACATCCTTGCCACTTAGTGTGAAGTGCTGTCAGTCTTACAAGGTGCTCTGTGCCTGTTTGCAGTTTCTACAACATCCTGCAGAAATCAATACAAAGCCGCCAGTTTGTTAATAAATCTGCAATTAAAATGCAATGAATTTTGAATGAGAAATGATTTCGTTTAAGTGTGACTGGGGACTATGCATTAATAGTGAAATGAGAGAAGGACAGCAGAAATGAGACTTCAAGCTTCAGCTCTTGACTTCACCTAACAGTTTCCAAGATCTTGAAATTTAGAACCGTCAGTTGCATACATTTCTCCCAACCCTAGGTTCATCTGGGTACAAAAAAAAAAAAAATTACCTAGAGGGTTAAATATAGCATGAATTTGAAGAAATTTATAAAGGTCAAAAGGTAAATTTAGCTATGAAAAATATCTTGAGATAAATTATAAATCTAAGGGCTGGAGTGGTTCCATTCTAAATAAATCTTAATTAAGGTAATTTTATTCTTGTATTACTATAGTAATTTTTCTAGGAGCAAAAATCCCAGCCCAGCCTTTAATTGAGGCATCAAATGTTACTGATTATTTTCACAGTTTAGTGAAAAGTGCTTAACATTTATATCCTTCTATAAAGAAGACTGGAAAGAATTTTCACATCTCTAGAATAAGACATTATTTTATGAGTCCAAGAATAACTGCTGTCCTTCTAAGCCCAAGAAGAGCTATAGCGAACCTCATTCCAAGGGCCATAGGGGTATTCCTAGATGCCCCATAGCACACCAGTCATTAAGGTAATTTAGTTCTGTAATTTTGACACATCTAGCTGCCATGTCCTCTACTTCCTCATTTCCTCCCTTTGTTTTGAAAAGTTTAGAATATTACCATAATCTCCTCATTAAGGTTTTTTTTTATTTTACCCAACTTCCAACTAACCATGCCAATCATATTTCTAGAATACATTTTATTCATTCTCTGTATGTAAAACATTTAGTAACTACCCATCGTTCAATAAATTATGTATTGTTTGATATTCAGAATCTCCATAATCTGGTTTTGGCTTATTATCCTAATAGGTTTTTTTTTTTAATGCCATTACCTTAAATTTTACCACTAAACAAAGAGCTGTTCACTGCTATTGCCACCGCTGGCATCCTCCAGAGCGTCATTATTTTGTGCAGGTCTAAATCACAGCTTTCTTCTAAGGTCTCTAACAAAGCAATGGCCTCTGACACCTTCCTGATGCTTTTAAACATGCCAGGCCAGGCCCAGCTAGAAGTCACCTTTCCCTCCTTTCAACCCAGCAAAATTGTAACTGTCACTTCCTTGATAATATCAGCATTTTGTATTGTTGTTAGGAATGTTTTATTTCTCTTAATAAATTATAAAATTTTGTAGAAAGGACCATGCCACATTTATTTATTATTATTATTTTTGTATTTAGCAAGTGCTGATCACAGTTTCTTAGGCATAGGATGTCTTTAACAAATTTGACCAATTTTTTGATAGCGCATTGGTAAACAATAGATATCAGAAATGTTAGTATTCTATTGACAGTAAGTTAAACTTCCTATAATTGTCCATATTACTTATGTTTGCTCTGATTTATAATTATTTTTGTTAACATGTTCTTTACATTAAAATTTATGTCAATATTAAATAAAATAAATTAAGCTACCTAAATGTATTGAGGATTATTTTTATTCCAATCACTTTCAAATCTCAAACTCTTAGTTTTCTAGGGAATTTTCAAACTAAGATGAGATGTACAGCATAACCTACTAGAACAGCATCACATGTCAAGAATGGCAATATTTAATTATAAAGTCATGTTATTCAATATTGACTCAACCCAATTAAATCTATTTATGAGGGCGATAAGAAGACTTTATTGTTTCCAGAACAGAGATCTGTGCTCATATAGCTCACAGCATTGACTTCTATTGTTCAAAATGGTTTGTAATGTACAAATAATGAAAGTTACATCCAATGAGGAAAAAAATGTGTTATGCAAGAATGCTTAAGTTTCCAGTCATTCAAAAAAACGTCAGTTTCATATAGCTGTGATGGAATCTGGAAACATGAAGTTGATGATTTATACTGCCAATCATGCAACCATATTGAATCATTTCCAAAATACAATAAACTGTAGTTAAGAGCAAACCTGCAATTGTTGACCTCTTTATTACCTGATTCATTGTGCTACACATCTTGGCTGGAAAATTAGCTCATCAGTCAGATGATAGTGTTTACTAGCACATAACTGTCTTCTGTGCTGATGACTTCCTGCAGCAAAAATACATGAATAGCTTTATAAGCCATCACTTGAATAAAGACTTTTTCCATTTCTATATGATTCACAGGCTAACAGTGCTTCATTCTAAATACCTAGTCTTCTGCTAGTCTAATCTGACCAATCACAAATACAGAGAAACTTGAAAAATTCAAGGTCTTCAAAGTTATTTGAAGTCAAAAGCTCTTGTTGAGGAATTCACCCTCTTCTATCTGTAGAACATGCTGCACTGAGCTGTGTAATAACTTCCTTTAGAAGAGTGTTTCCTTTGTATTAAAGTAGGTACATGTCTTTGATTTGGAGTATAACAATTTGCTATATCAGAAAAAGAAAGGGTATCTTATAAAAAGAAAAGCACTGAAAATATGTCCAAGTGTTGGCTGCCCTCAATTCAGAAAAGGTCCCCGTCAGAATGTAGCTCTCTGGTAAGATCTAGTTCTAGGCTTCCCAGCCCTCTCCCTGACATTTCTTGCCTTCCAATCTTCACAAAAACAAATGACTCTTAAATTAGTATTTGTTGCATTGTTTTAAATGTTGTTCCTTCATTTCCACAGCACAGCTCAAAAACAATAAATAACTTCCTCTTCTTTAAAAAGCAAAGTTCAGTCAGGTTCAGTGTTTATGCCTGTAATCCCAGTGTTCTGGGATGCCAAAGTTGAAGAATCACTTGAGGCAGGGGTTCGAGAACAGCCTGAGTAACATAACATGACTTCACTCTTACTCCCACCCCCCAAAAAAATTAATTAGCAAGATTTGGTTGTGAGAGTCTGTAAGTCCCAGCTACTTGGAAGCCTGAGACAGGAGGATCACTTGAGCTCAAGAAGTCCGAGGCCACAATGAGTTGTGATCATGCCACTGCACTCCAGCCTGGATGACACAGAGAGACCATCTCTAAAAACAAATACATTAATTGAAAGAAATAAATAATAAATATAAAATGCAAAGTCCATATTTCATATTTTGGCATTCTAGGTTTCAGTCATACCTGTTGCAACCTTATATTCAATCTCTGTAGTATCAGAACTTGAACTTGTTTCCAAATTAGTTTTCTAAAATAATATACATCAATTTGCACCTGTTACCCATCTCCCCAAACTGACAATACACCTTTTTTTTAGTTATTCCTATTATGTCTCCCTTCTACCCATGTGCATGGCCTAACTCCCCTTATACGCCTTGGAACTTGGACGCAGGACTAAACATAGCCTTAAAATGAATCTTCAAGGTAATGATGCCAGTGTTTTAAGGTCAATTCTTCCACCAAAAATGTAAGATGAAATAGTCATCTGGTAAGTCATTTAATTTTAGGCCCTAATGTGTACAGGAAGGGAGTACAGGAAGAGACTGGAAAAATGGGAAGGACTTATTAGCTCCTAACCTGTGAGTCCCTTTGGTAGGTAAAAAATAGATATTATTTATTTAACATAGGGCCTATAACTTAGTAAGAATTCAATATATGTTGCATCCAAAATGTAGGTTGGCAAGGTTGCTTTCTTGCTGATTTCCAATATAGTTAAAAACATAAAACACTTTTCCAGTCCATACAATTTTTGAAAAATTCAGAAATTGTCTGGAAAACTTTAGCCTTTCTGAGAAAAGGATGAACGTGGCTGATTCTTTGCTGTTCTTTTTTTTTTTTCAATCTTGTCTTGAACACAGAAGAGACAAAGCTGAGAAGGTAATCTTCTGATCTTACTTAGACAGGCCAAGTGAGTCACAGAGAACGGCATGAATACACTAATGTAAGTAGTATTTTCTCTCACTTGCAGTCAAAAGAATACCTAGCTGATACAAAGGCTAGCTGTTATTATTAGTTACATTGCTAGAAAACTTTCATCACCTGTATCCATAACTAATGAACTATGTACAGGGCAAAGAATAATAGTTAAACAATTGATACTTAGTGGATACATTAGCTACGTAATATCCTGTATTGAGTATAGAAATCTATGACAAATGAAAATCATTGGAATTTCACAAAAAGTTTGAATGCCAAAACAGTAGAGTCCCCACATACTTTAATGTGGGACAATGAATCATCAATTGTCAGGCATTATTTTGTAAGGATTTAGCCTATATATATCACTGACCTTACTAAGCATTAAATCTGTGCCAAGTAAGCACTGAGTCAGACACTTTTGAACACCATCACATTTAACCATTTCAACCATACCCCATAGTCAGGATTGCAACTGCTATATATTTATACCAAAGAAAAAAATATACTTAAAAAAGTTAATCACCATCAAACAGGTAGATAGTTGCAGTGACAGAAATCCAGCTTGAGTTTGCCTCATTCTAAATTTGTAACATTAAATATTTTATACATTCGCTCACATTTCAGCTTAATTCAGAGAACTGAAAATACACAAAATCATATTTGTCATTTGAAAATTTTTGTCTAGTATTGTTAGCTTCAAAACAAAATATTTCAAAATTATCTTTCATTTGTTTAACCAATATGTATTTAGTGACAACTCTGTGTATATATAGACCCTGGAAATATAATTTTGGACAAAATAACCATGATTTCTGCCCTCAACAAATATACAAATTTTCAGAAAAGGAAAATGGTAAATGGCACTTTAAAATAAACAATGATTATCAACATAGTTCTTATATGAGAACTTGGTGATTACTTAAGCCTATTTTGTGGCATCAGAATTCTTTCCAGAATTATCTAAGCTGAGATTTGAAGGCTAGACAAGAACAAAGAAACCTAATAGAAAAAGGGAAGGTCATTCTTAGTAAAGAGAATAACTTGTGACATTTAAATAAAAGAGTGGATACAGGTAAAACTTAGGAGACACATTGCAGTGGGATGTGAAAACCTTAATAAAGAATTGTTTATTTATGTGCCTTTTTAAATTAAAAGGAATACAAATTATTGAGATAAGCTTTAAGCATCAGAATAACAAGACCAGATTTGCATTTTAGAAAGGTCACTTTGGCTTGTAGGATAAAGAATACATCAGAGGCATTTGCCTGAAAGCAGAGAGACCCCCAATTTCTCTAAATGTGTTTTCAGATTGACAGTTTGGAAGAATTTGCAATGTCCTATGTAAGAAATGGAGGTGAAGTCCTGAATTTGAGTATGGACATCATAGTCTGGAAATGGGAGGGGGGATGGATACCCTCTGAGACTGCCAGGTCTCACATGTACAGAGTGAGGAATACAAGACAGTCATCATCAACTCTGCCCACTGAAGTGGATGTGAAGCTTTTAGGGGAGTTTTTATAAAAGAGGTGAGGATGTCAGGGTGCTTTTAATTGTGGAATGTGAGTCTGACTGAGTAGAGCATAAAGGTAAGGAGAGTAGAAGAGGGAAAAGAGAGACACAGTAAGGGTTGAGTCAGATTTAAACAAATGGCATGGTGTTTTGGAGACAGGAGTCTGAAAGAGTACTGAAAATTAAATGGATTTAAGATTTTAGCTTTGACCTTGGGAATGATGAGTAAAATTCCTAAAAAATTGATTTATTAAAAAATTAAGATTAGAAGACAAAATCTTCAATAGTTACTTCTTGAATGAAAGCACCTACGATCCCCCAGCACCTAGGATTCTATTGTGACTTCCTCAGTAGACCCTGCAAAATGTGTTCCCTGGGTTGGTCAGCTTTTGCAGTAATTCAATGAGACTGATGGACACATGGAAGAAAAAATGAAAGCTTAAAGGGAAAAGTTATTAGCACAGTTCTTACCTTCATGGGGTTTACCATGCAACTGGAGAGACTTTGAATGCATTTTTACCAGATAATTCACTTGTCACTTTTTAAAATGTTATGACATTAAAAAAAATAGATTCAGGGGGCATAAGTGCATTTTTGTTACATTAATATGTTGGCCTACTGGGGGGATTGGACTTGTGGAGTCCCCATTCCCCAAATAATGAACATTATACTTGGATAGGTGATTTAAACCCTTTCACCCTTCCCAACCTTCCCTCTTTTGGGTACCCCCACGGTTATGACCAGTTTTTTTCTCACTTGTCTTATCTTACTTCTTAGATTTTTCTTTGTAAGTCATGACCTGGGAGCAAATATATAATGTTCCAAAGCAGGTCTAAAGCCTTGCTCTGTCTTAGAGGCAGCCGAAGATAAGTTATCTTGGTTCCTAGTTTGATCAAGCATGTAACAACTTTGCAAATGAAAACCAGTAAAAGTATCTTGGAATCAAGAAAATAAACCATAAAGGCAAAAATGTCACAATCAGAGACCTGTGTTTCTGTGGCATGTGGAACACCGTTCGAAGCATTCTAGTTTAGCACTGTTTAATAGGAACAGTAGAATGTGAGTCCAAAATGCAAACCACATTTATCACTTTACAGTCTCTGGTAGCCACATTTTTTAAAAGTAAAAAGAAACATGTGAAATGGATTTTAGCATTTTATTTTACTTAATTCATCATATTCAAAATACTATCCTTTTAATGAGTAGTCAATATACACAAATTGTTTCAGAAATATTTATATTACATTATGTTTCAGTGCAGGTTTTTGTAATTCAGTGGGTATTTTAGACTTATCACATCTCAACTGAGACTAGCCACAATTCAAGTTCTCCATGACTGCATGTGACTGGAATCCACCATATTGGATAGTGTCGCTCTAGATATTGTATTTAGTATGTAAGTTGTCAAAATGTCAAGCCCAGGAAATATTTTGTTAACTTTTGAGTGTTTTACAAAGGTTTACAGTCTTCACTAATACAATAGTTAGCCATGGCTCCTATAGTTAGCCATGTAGAAGAATTCCTTAAGTTCTATAGTCAGTGAGTAATTGCCAGGTATTGAGCTAGAATGTGCTGAAAGATTTTATATTCTAGTAAGGAAAATAGAAGACTGAGCATTATAAATTGGATCATGTAAGTCAGATTATGATACTTATTTTTTTTCTCAGAACCTAAAATCCAAAATACTTAAAAAAAAATTTTAAACTCAGGATTAGGTATACAGGTGGTTATCATACAGGTTAAGTGTGGGCCTCCCTTTGAGCCCCACTTTGCCTGATTTGCGATCAGGTACCCTCACTGATGTTGTCTTTCCCCTCTTGCCTCCACCCCGGCAGTATCCTACTACTGCCAATCCCCTTCTTATAGTATTATGGTAAATGTTCAGGGTCTGCTTATGAGTGAGAACCCAAAATTCTTAAAGTGGTCTTGCTCGCTGCAAATCTCTGATGCCATTTCCTTCCACCCACTCTTGTGATTACCCTGACTGGCCACACAGTTTCCTCACTTGGACTTGATTTTGTCAAACATATTTCCACATCAGCATCTTAGCATGCACTTCTCCTGGGCCTGGAAGATCATTATCCTAGATGGCCACATGGCTTCTTCTTTCAAGTCTTACCTCAAAAGCTGTCTTATTAGAGAGGCTGCCCCCACCACCCTAACTAAAATAGCACTGGCCATTAAGCTTTAAATTTTTACCCTGTCTCCTTTTATTCTATAGCCCTTGCTACCACTGTGATGCTGAATCTTATGAATCAGCTTGGCTGGGCCATGGTGCCCAAATATTTGATTAAATGTAATTCTAGATGTTCTGTGAAGGTGTTTTGCATGAGATTAATATTTAAATTAGTGGGCTTTGAGTAAAGCAGATTGTCATCCATGATATGGGAGGGACTCATTCAATCATCTGAAGGTCTTAATTGAACAAAGACTGACCTTTCACCCAAGCAAGAAGTAATTCTGCCAACAGAATTGGTTTAGACTTGAGCTGCAACTCTCCTCTCTCTCTGTCTCCAGTCTGCTGAGTGGGTGCACATTTTGCACTTGCACCTGAATTGGCATGATTGTATGAGCCAATTATTTGGAAAAAATATATCTCTATCTATATTTATCTAGCCACATCCTATTGGTTCTGTTTCTCTGGAGAACCCTGATTAATACTAACTAGTAGTTTTTTTTTATTTGCATAAAATGTAAACTCAAGGAAGGTGGGACTGTCTGTTTTGTTTACTACTATATTCACAGCATAAAGGAGCTTTATAAATATTTGCTGAGTTATATAATATATAAATGGACAAATTATGGTTATATTGGCTGCTTTGAGTGGAATAAGTTTATTTTTGAGTAGAAAGAAATGGACATGACCAGTTACATTATAATAACAGACACTTCAAACCTTGGTATCTTTCCTTTGTCATGACTTAGGAAGAATCCTAAATTGTACCCCACATCCTTAAAATAAAATTAAAAAGAGCATATTTTTAAAATGCAGTACATTTACCTAATAACTAAATCACTTAAATTGATGATTAGCTAATATGCACCATGTTAAAAAAAAAACTATTTAAGAAACACATGTTCACTCTTGAATGACCATAGCCTCAGAAATTTCATCTAGATTGTAGCAGTTCAGCAAATGCTCAGTAAACCGGAGCAACAATCTTGTAGACTGCTAAGCTAAGCAAGAATGACAAGGCAACAGTTTCAGATGACTCTGATTCCAACATTTCTGTTTGAGCTAATCTCAAAGAAATAAGAGAGGAACTTGCCTAACAAAGTTTCTATGTGCATTGTGCCCATTTGAAAAGTTAAAAAAAAAACAAAAAACATAGGTGGCACTCAGATGGAGACAGGATCTACATGAAGATGCACTTAAGTTGTTCATGTTATTTATTTTTCTCTTCTTCCTGTCACTGGAACTTAGTTATTTTTTATTTTTTTATTTTTTATTTTTTTTGAGTTGGAGTCTCACTCTGTCGCCCAGACTGGTGTGCAGTGGCCACTCCCGGCCACCGCAGCCTCGACCTGCTGGGCTCCGGCGATCCTTCCGCCTCAGCCTTCCAAGTAGCTGGAACTACAGGCGTGCACTACCATGCCCGGTTAATATTTTGATTTATTGTAGAGATGAGGTCTCGCAAAGTTGCCCAGGCGGGTCTCGAACCCGCGGGCTCAGGCAATCCACTCACCTCAGCCTCCCAAAGCACGGGATTACAGGCAGAGCCACCGAGCCCGGCTTGTCTCTCTTTCTTAACTAGGTAAAATATGTGGCTGCCTTTTAAAATAAATCTGATGCCTTTAAGACTGATACCTTTAAGACTGCTTGCCCTAAACATGAAAACAAAAATCAAAATTAATCTTGAGTTGCATTTTACTTGTGTATGCCTCAGTTGTTTTTTCTGTTGAATGAGGCCCTCACAATAGAAGAAGGAAAAATTTCCGCTACCACGATCATAGGTAAATCATGAGAGTAAATCATCTGTCCCTAGGCAATATTTTCTACAAGGAGTAAGGAAACAATTATAAAAGGGTCTCTTCTTACCTGCTTCTTATAAGAGCAGGATATGTCTTCACCAAGAAGTCGGAGATATTCCTACCAGTGAGGTCTTGTAGAATTTCAGAGCTGCGCTGCATTCTCTGTAGCAACGAGATGCCCCGTTAATTGCTTTGGAATTGGAGGCCTTACAGTTTGTGAAACTGCTTGTTGTTCTTCAAAAGTTATTTATGGATTCAGCTGCTGGGAAAGTACTACATGAAGCACTGGCCTCCCTTGGCTCCCACATCAGTCATCTGTGGTCCCTCTTTTCCCAATCCATTGATAAGGTAGGATGGCTTAACTCCAAAATAAACTCCAATCCATCTGCGTTTCCCAGCTCTGGTCCTGCCCCCTGCCAGAGCCCACATCTAGGCCCACCTCTACAGAATCTTCCAAACTGGTCTCCCCACGTCCCCCTCAGTCTTCCGCATTTCGTTCTCCACCCCAGCCAATCTGAGTACTAAAAACGTGAGCCAGACCCCCTGGGTCACTTTGCCTCCTTACTACACTCCAGGAGGTTCTGGGACCACCCCAGCCCCTGCTAGGACTGCTGTGGCCCACGAAATCTGCCTGCCCCTGCTCTGACTCACCTGCTGTCTGCTCCCCTCACACTTACCCCTCCTCCCAATTTCTCAGCTGGCACCTTTCCTCTCTGATGTGGCTTTGCACTGGGCGGTTCACATTGCCTGGAAACACTACCCAGATCCTCTCATGCTGGTCCTCAGTCCAAATGACACTCCTCAGAGAGTATTTTCTAATTCCTGTCACTCTGCATCATCACATGCTGTTGTGTCACTTTCAAAGCACCCATCTCCATTGAGTTTTTCCTTCTAAGAGAGCTGTCTGCTTGTTTTTACCTGGTATCCCCTGGAGGATATGACTTTGGTGAAAGCAGGCACTTTGTCGACTTGTGGGCCGTTATCCCCAGCACTCAGAATAGTGCCTGGCATACAGCTGACACAATAAGTTTGTGACACTAATGAAAGAATTTGAATAATGCCTTATGATTTACAAATCGCTGTCAATATACATCTAGGACTGGAAACTAGTTCATCAAAAAATTTTGGAGAATTAAAAAATGTGTGAGTTTGACCACCAGGTGGCGATATGGTCTGGGAATGCGGTGTTAGTTTCTCATTCTTGTCAACCTACTTCGTGAACCCTGGGCAAATGCATTCACTCTGTCCAGGACACCTCCCAGAGGTAGCTGGGGATATCTGGGCAGTATCACACCCCTCTGCGTGTTCTTTCCCATGTGACTTGCCCTGTTCAACTCACTCTTCTCCATGTTCCCCTCCTGTTGGGAGAACGCTCACTGTGTGCCAGGCACTATGTTAAACGCCCGACACACATGATCTCATATGATCCTAGTACCCTTTGGAAGAATTCTCACTTTAATGTATAGAGAAACTGAGGTTCAGAAAGGCTAGGGGACTTGCACAGCACTGGAACCTGCAGGTGTGTGGCCTGGAGATTTCACCCTGCCAAGCTGAAAATGGCACCCAGATTCCAGCCACGCTCCTCGGGTGGAATGCATCTGGAACAACTGCTGATGCCTGGGACAGAGAAATTGTTTTCTAAAAATAACAAACGGACACTCCTACAACCCACCTCCATGTATACGAGAAGTTAGGATGAGAGCTTGCACCTCAGAACCCACCACATCCGAGAAAGTTAGAGCAAGAAGGGTCCCTTAGAAATGGCCAAGCCACAGCCCCCAATTTCCAGTTTAGAACCACTGACCAGCCAGGCTCAGTGGCTCAGCCTGTAATCCCGCACTTTGGGAGGCTGAGGTGAGTGGATTGCCTGAGCCCACAGGTTCGAGACCCGCCTGGGCAACTTGGCGAGACCTCATCTCTACAATAAATCAAAAAATTAGCCGGGCATGGTAGCGCGTGCCTGTAATTCCGGCTACTCGGAAGGCTGAGGCGGAAGGGTCGCCTGAGCCCAGCAGGTCGAGGCTGCGGTGGCCGGGAGCGGCCACTGCACTCCAGTCTGGGCGACAGAGTGAGACTCCAACTCAAAAAAAAAAAAGAACCACTGACCACCTCTGAATCAGCCTATACTCTGGACTTACTCCAGGCTGAATGAGGGAGTATGTCTGAGTGGATATGAATGTGTGTGTGTGTGGTACAGGGCGGGGATTGAGAGCATGCGGCTCCTGTGCAGGTGTGTGACATTCAATGTGGCTCCACAGAAAGGCACGAATGACAGTGAGAAAATACAGGAGGGAAAGAAAATGACAGGATCCAGTTTGCCTTCTTCCAGGACTTCGGCTATCAACATCTTCCCCAGGGCCCAAGGACTGACCCTACTGAAGATGCGTTTCTCAGTTGGACAGGAGGCAATGAACGGAGGACTCGGTTAGGCTTGGCACTCCCCACCCCACTCCTTCTCCTGGCCGAGAACTTAATGTGGATGTCTGGCCTCAGTGTCTGACGCTGGGTGACTGAGCCACAGGTAGCCTCAGTACTTGACTGCAAACCACCCAGCAAAGCTTTGTCTTGGGGTACGGAGGGTGGAGGCAAGCTCCCGGAGTCTTTCTGGGATCCCTATGATGCTGCAGTGGCTTGGTTGTGATTCAAAGACAGAACAGTATATTTCTTGAGAAATACAAAGATATGTCATTGGATTATAAAAGAAGAAAAAGATTGGGTGTTCATTCACATGGAATCATTTACAATCCAGGAATTGTGACAGATGCAATGGCAAAGTCTAACGGTGCCCTGTTATCTGCCCTTGCCTGCTGCCAGAGCAATATAGCCTTTCTTGTTGGGTACAAGGCCACCCAAAATAAAGAGCATAGCTCCCAGCCTCCTGTGATGTCAGGCTCGGGCCAGGGATGCATACGTGGAAGCTTCAGAAGATCTCCCTCAATAGAGCGCACGCGAATGCTTCGCCCTCTCTTCTGCCTCTTCCTCCTCCCATTCTGCTGCCTGGAAAGTAGATTCTGGCATCTTGGCCAATGAGGTGGAGGCGTATTTAGCACAGAGGAGCCACAAAGCAGAGCATCAAGCACCACCCACGTAGACTTAGAGGAGAGAGGCAAGCTGTGTCTTGTTTTATCCACTGTTAGTTTAGGGTTGTCATCTCTTGAGTTGAATCTAATTTTAAATAATTCCTTGCCCACATTATTTCATTAAATCCTCATAACAATGGTATGATATAAATGCAGCTATTCCCAATTTTCAAGTGAGGAAATTAAGGTTTAGAGAGGTCAGGTAGCCCACCCAGGCCTTTCCACCTCCCACATCTGTGCTCTCTGAGAACTGTTCATTCATTGACAAATCATGGGAGAGGACCGTCTAAGGCCCAGCTCTGTGCAGGTCAGCTGGGAGGCCCGTTACCAACCAGAGGCAAAGGGAGACTTCTCTGGCCTCTTTACTGTCTCGAAAAATCCCAGGAGAGGCTAACTGGGATCCGTTGTGTGCGTTAGAAGCACAGCACACAGCAAGCTTCCTGAATAAGACTCTTCATAAGTATGTAAATAAGCTCACATTTGAATGTACATCACAGCATTGTTTATAGTGGAGACAAATTCAACATCCAAATGTCCAAGCCATCGGAGATCAGTTAAGTAATTTAA
>CAUYQG010210555.1:0-11603 GCA_963574415.1 Tarsius wallacei | reverse complement strand
TAACTGGAATCCACAGGTTAGTTTTTAATCCTGACCTCAAGATTGACATCCTTTTGCATATTTATCATATTCATCTGGATGTCTCTAGAACTTCTATAGAAACTCAGTACTCTACGTCAAGAACTGAGTCCATCTGGTTCTCCACCATTCTTGCCCTTAGGCACCACAACTTGCCACTCCTTAGCTATGTCTTACATCTTCCACCCATTTACTCAATCTGGAAAGTCAGATGCTTTCTGAAGTCTTCCTTTTCTCCTTTATTCCACATCTAATCAGTCACCAAGTCCTGTCAGTCCTACCTCCCAAACTTCTCTGTTTATCCATTTCTTTGTTCCTTCCTTTGGGCTCTCACCATTTTTCATCTGACTGATGGGACACCATCTTTACTTATCAGTCACAGCCCCATCAGCCACCAAATGGACCTTTTGATCTTTTCACCTGAAAGCTTGACCCTCTCGTTTCTCTGTTAAATTTTTTTCAGCAGATGCCTTTTCCCCATAAAAGCAGCTTTCAAATTTGTTTCTAGGAGCAGAAAGCTCTTTCAGATGATATTTACTCCCAATTATATGGAATTAATTAGATGTGAAGTTCAATGTGAGGGGCAGGGACATAAAGAGAGTGGTGGTCTCAGAGAGGTTTTCTCACCATACCTTGCTTGGATAACTTAAGGTGCCTCAGTGCATCTGCAAGGCAGAACAGAAGCAGCTTGAAATTCGCCGATCTATAGAGAAAATTACAAACTCCCTTGCGTGGTATATAATCCCTTCATTAACCACCTGTTCAGGCTCATATCCTGTACTCTGCATCTTTACACTTCATGCTGCAGCCACATTGAACTGTTGTCATTTCACAGATACATTGAGATCTCTCACAACTCTGTCTGAACACTAGTCCCTCTGCCTGGAACATGACCCCTTGGTAAAAATTCCAAGCAACTGGTTACTCATCCTCTGAAGGTCTGTGAGATATCTATTCTCCCTGTCATGCCCCCACTGCTCACTCCAGGCACACGGTTATTTTCCTTCTCTATATATTCCTGCTGCATTTCTACCTTCACCTGTATAAGCATATTGCCTTATAATTATATCACTCTTCACATCTGTTTCTCTATTGTACATGCTGAAGTCAGTATCCATATCTTCAATCTTGATTTCTAAGTACCTATCACAGTTTTCCATCTATAGTAGGTCATTAATAAATATTTGTCACATGAAGAAATGGGTAGCTTACTTCTTAAATTATTGTATTTAGAGCAAAATGCATTTCAAAGAAATATACACTTAAAATATTTGATGTAGTGATATGGTACTTTATTTTTTTAAATAAAATGAGAGTTAAGTTTGTTGATAATAAAATGTTTGAAAGCAGGCTGGGCTCAGTGGCTCAGCCTGTAATCCCAGCACTTTGGGAGGCCGAGATGAGTGAATTGCCTGAGCCCGGTAGTTCAAGACCAGCCTGGGCAACTTGGCAAGACCTCTGTTATACAATAAATAAAAGATTAGCTGGATGTGGTAGTGTGCACCTGTAGTTCTGGCTACTTGGAAGGCTGAGGCGGTTGGAACACTGGAACCCAGCAGGTGGATGCTGAGGTAGCCATGAGTGTGCCACTGCACTACAACCTAGGGGACAGAGTGAGACTCCAACTCAACAACAACAAAAAAGTTTGAAAGCAACTTGATTTTTTAAGCCTATGATTGTCACTTTCAAACCATTTAAGACTCATATATTGGATGTGGGATTTTTTTCCTTGGGATTCTTTAGTTTATTAAGAGTAAATTTAAGTCATTTAAAGAGAGCATGCCCAATCTCCAACCCATTCAGAGTTTCTCTTCTCTACATAATTGTACTGTGAGCACTGGTAGTCAAAATTACTACCCATAATTAATTGTTAAGTTTGAGTTACATTTCCATAACTGAGTGTTTAAACTTAGTAGTATTAAAAAATGAGAACACAGTAAAAACAGAAAAAAAATCAGTCAACTTTTTTTTGGTCAGAATACTACAAATCCTTAGAAAGATGAACTCTAAAATATGCCTGTAGTGTTTTTAACTATAGAAGTTATTAAAATGTATTTTAAATATCCATATTAAAAACCTGATGACTATTACAGAATATGTCCTGAAAGTATAGAATGGACTATAAGCCTTCAGTATAAGCTGTAGTAATCTCTTTTCCAGGTAGAGCTAGATGAACTAGGGAGTTGAACTGGAGCTAATGCTCTTTAGCGGAGGCCATAGAATTGCCTGGATAGAGCTCAAAGACTTAGGTTCCAAATCTGTTCATTTCCTTACTAGCTGTGTAGGCGCGTAGACTACTTACTTACGTAATTTCCACTTCCGGGAGATAGGAATTATAATAATTACCTCATAAAGATATTAATTGAAATAATGTCTGTAAAGCTCTTTAATTCCAGACACAGAGTAAGCATTCAATAAATGCTGGCTATTACTTTTATTATTTAACATCAACATATAGACTAGAAGGCCTCTGAAAAGCTTTATGCTTATATTAGTGCTGCTGAGGAAAAAAGGCAAAAGTAAAGGCCCATGTATACCTAGGATAAGAAACACTGTTATTATAACAAGTGATATTTAATTTTGTTCGGATTCTTCATGAAGGAGCCTCATTGGATTTAAAGATGTATAGAGCAGATAGATGGTACAGGATAACACACACACGGAGTGCAAAAAGGGCTTTCCAGAATATCTGACAGTTAGCTATTGCATTTACACCTGAGTCAACAGAAAATCGAACCACACTTATTTTTTCACTTAATCTTGCCTTTTGTGTCGAAATATTTCATAATCCTTTGAACTGAAGACAGAGGATACCTCATTTTTTATGATGCGTAGTCATGATTCTTTATTTGACCTCAGTTCCTTTCTTGGATTAATGGGTGATTCCTGTATTTCTCAGATAGAACATTGTCATTGAGAGTACTTCATATAGTGATATAGTGTTCCTGGTTTGTGTACTTTAATTGGTTTATATTGTACATTCATAAGCCATAAGGAAATCTAAATTACTGGAATGAAAACTTTGATGGAAAACCTTCTTACCTGACTTTCACTTATAATAGAAAGATCCATCTCTGGAACCAATTCATCTAAGCAAACTATAGCCTAAGATCAAATATTTATCCTTGTGACCCTGACTAGGTACTTTGCCAACACTTGTATGTCTTATCATCTCTGTAGATGGCTGGATATTTTCAACCTCTGTGACATTTGTACCTTTTTATTTCTTTGGGAAATGTGAATTATTTGGCTTTGTTTACTGCCAGCTATAGAGACAAGATATGAGTATTCTATTTCTAAACCAGTAAAGATGAGAAAATTTGTATACTTATTTCTTCTTCGTCTTTTTGTCATCATGAATGTTTAACCTGTGTGTTAAAGCATCATAGGAAACACATTCTAATGGAGCTAAAATGTTAAGCCCAGTACTGCGTAATGCATAAAAGCCTTGACACACACACACACACACACACACACACACACACACACACACATGCAAACACATATACACATTACACACATAGTGAGAGATACAGATATACAGACAGACAGACACATAAACACACTGAGAATATAAATTATTTTAATGGTAGTGCAACTTTAGTTTTTGTAGCTATTATTTTTGATCAGCTATTATGAGCAAAAGGCATATCAAATACTTTAGAAATAATGGAGATGAAAAAGACATATCCCCTATATTCAGATATTTACAATCCAGTAATGTAGTGTGTTGTTATGATATTTCCTACAAATTATCAGTTTAAACAAAAAGAAAATTTTAAAGTCACCTAATTTATAGTGGTTTAAGGATTCATAGTCGATGTACTGCAGGATCGATGAATTTGGCAGCCCAATTATGTTATCAGGAACCGTGTTAGTTTACTGCTTAATTGTGTCATCCTTGGCTTCATATTATGCTCACTTCAGTGACTTCAATACAGCACTTCCAGGTATTACATCTTGAATATCAATGACCGGCATAAAATAAACATATACCATGTTATCTTGTGGTTATCTTTCTTAAGATAGAGGAAATTGTCTCCTGGAAATAGCCCAGAAGACTTCCCTTCTATGTCTTACTATTCATTGTGAGGATCATGAGTGATTTTTAACTGATCATCTGATGAAGAATCAATGTTCAAGAGTTACTCAAAATCCTCCAAATATAAAGATAATTTTAAATTGCAAAAAAGAATAATACATGCTAGAGTTTGATAAATACAATAGAAATATTATTGAAATATAAAAATGGCATGGGTCTTAAAGACAAAGGAAAAATGACAACAATCTCTGTGGTTGTGAGGAATAGACGAAGAAACTCTCCAAAAAATTGTAGTCACCTTATTTATAGAGTTATTATCTTATTACTTCTCTTTTTTCCGTCATTGCATCTCTCACAGTTTACCAGGCATTTATTTATGACTATTTGTTTATTTTCTGTTGTTGCCTCTGTACTGGAACTTCATAAGGACAGGAATAATAACTGTTATTCACCGATGTTTTCCTTTTTGTTAAATGAATCAAATAATGAATGAATGGCCTTGGAGAATTAGCAGCCAAGAAGAAGGCATTTCACGTAAAGGAAGCATCATTCGCAAAGTTGTAAGTCAGAAAAACCACACACTTGCCTGCATCTTAGGGTAAGTATTGTAGAAGAGTGAGGAACTGTGCTGTGATGATGGTACAGAATATGACATTCATGGAATTTTTTTAAAGTACACTGAATGTTTCAGAGTTGGATAGCGATATAGTAAGAGCACTGCTTTAGTAAGAAAATCTTGGCAGTTATATGTTAGATTACAAAACAAAGAAAGGGGGCATGGGACTGCTCACTATAGGCTGTATTAGTATTTGAGAAGAGTTATTGAGATCCTTATTTGAGATTAATGGAAGGAAAATAAAAATAAATGCATATCTAACAATATTACAGATGAAAATTGAATGGGCTTAAGTATAAGTAGGAGGAGAAGAATAATTAGCAATGGGAAGACTAAAAAAAAAAAAGGACAACAGAATTTTAGGTATTAATTAAGGTAAATATACATTTTGTTTTGTTTTGTGTTTTTAAGGGAATATGGGTTGCAGAGATAGCATGTTGTATTGAAAAAAGGCAGTAGTTCTTCCAGTTGAATGACTTGGGTTCAGATTCCTTAGTTTGTTACATGACAGATATTTGACACCGTAAGTTATATATGATGGCACAAACAAGAATGAAAGTTGGATTAAATACTTTCTAAAATTAAGTAAACTATAAATGATTTCTAGAAGCCTCAAAAGGAATATAATGTTAAGAAAAGAGGCCGGGTTCGGTGGCTCAGCCTGTAATCCCGCGCCTTTGGGAGGCTGAGGTGAGTGGATTGCCTGAGCCCGCGGGTTCGAGACCCGCCTGGGCAACTTGGCGAGAACTTATCTCTACAATAAATAAAGAAAATCAGCCGGACGTGGTAGCGCGTGCCTGTAATTCCGGCTACTTGGAAGGCTGAGTTGGAAGGATCACCGGAGCCCAGCAGGTCGAGGCTGCGGTGGCTGGGCGCGGCCACTGCACTCCAGTCTGGGCGACAGTGAGACTCCAACTCAAAAAAAAAAAAAAAAGAGAGAGTTAGAATAGGCCATGACCAAAAAAAAAGTACATGGTGAGAATTTTAAAAAAGAAAATATTGGACTATGTTGACAGATTTTGCCCCAAAATTATTCAATTGTTGCTTAATGTGTATCTTGGCTTTTATCATATATTTGTAGAACAGAAAAGGGTATTATGATGTCTTCCAGTCTTTTGACTTGCTTTCAGATAGATGACAATTAAAAATTTTAGATACATGCTTAATTTTTAAGATGTTTCAAAAAAAGAGATTTTCATAAAGAAAATTTTATTCTCTGACCAATTCCTTTGCTAAACTTTTACTTACTTCAAGTACATTACAATATTACTTTTTAAGTTGTTTCTTTACTAATTCCAGTCACTAAAATAGTTACTCATAAGTTCAGTTTTTAAAATTCTATTATTGTTTTTGGCTGATCTCTGAACCCTGTTTAAAATTTATAATCCTTTTACAATTATATGCAGTATAGAAAATGTTGCAGACCTTTTAAAAAAGTGTCTGAGTGTTATACTTCATCCTAATGTCACTTCCTGCAACACTTTCCCCAAAACCTGTGTGTGTGTGTATATATATATACACACATACATATATATGATAAAATTATCATTTTGTTTGTTTGGAGGGAAAAGGTATTGAGATCTTGATTTAAAGGCTAGGAGAGAAATAAAACAACAATAAAGGTATATTTTGCTGTGCTAAGAGGACTTATTACACTATTAGATATAACATTTTGAAGAGGAATACTTTCACAATTAACTGAAATGGAAAGATCAAGAAAAATATGAGAAGGTTTGAGAACACAGAATGCAGAAAAGTATATTTAGCTTTCTTATATATGGAACTTCTCTGAGCTTTAATATGCTAATATCTAAAGTAAATATACAAGCACAGTTAAGAAAAAGATGCATTGTGCTCATTATGTGTTTTTGAATCATAACTTCTATTTTCAAAGTGGTGATACATTGTTGAACCTAGTTAGGCACTATAAATAACAGCTAATATTTACTAAATGCCTCTAATAGTTTAGTAACTTCACATTTGTTATCTCACGTCATTCTTCAAAATAACTGTAATTTAGAGTATTGCCATTAAAAAAAATAAATACAGATTCAAGCCTTTGATAGATTAATTATTCTCCCAGTGTAGTAAGTGGCAAAATCAGAATAAAACTTCTATCACCAGTATACTCCACACGCTTCCTTACATTCAGAATGTGTTGCACTCAACATAGATTTCCATCTGAGTGATGGTTGTTTGCTTGGAGTAACATTGCTTTTCTATTTTTCTCTCAAAATAATAAAAATCTCTATTACTTTAAATGAAAGAATGTTACGTACACAGCTGAAAGTAACAACAACTAGGACATTTCCCCAAAACAAGTATCTTGAAAGATAACCAACACTAAAAGTTTGGTTTTCTTTGGGAATTAGAAATGGTGGGAGGGTTAAATATGGGGTTAGTCAGTGATGTGATGGTAAACATTTTACAACTGGCTTTTTGAAATGGGAAAGCAGAGCCCTGGTTTGTGGCATGTACTATTGTCATGGTGTCAGTACTCCCACTATGGCCTATTTTAGACTACCAACCTGAGATCACTGAATGTGGAGTTGGGAAGAAACGTGCAGGAGCACAACACTATATGGATTGTTAGCATACACAATACATGTAAATTGGCCTCAAGAACATAGGCAACAAGAAAGCATTAGGAAGTGATGAATTTTGAATATCTATTACCTGTGCTTTTAGTATGATTAATGGTAAGTTTATGTAATCTAATTTTTAAGAATGGTTGTATTTAACAATCAGCTCACAAATTTCAGAAAATTTAGCAAATGACTCTTGAGAGCTAGTATAAACTGTCTCCAACACATCACTAGGGTAGTTTAGAAGATCTATTTTAAGTTACATAGGAGATAAACTATCTGGGGGAACATTTTAGCTCTATTTCAAAATATTTTTCTCCTACTCTTTTGAAGTGTAGTATGAATATCCGTTTTGAGGGAATGGAAATTCAGTAGTATGTTGTTCTAGGAAGATTACAATGCATTCCTTGCTGATTTACATTTACCATTCAGATTTATGATGTATGACAGTCAGGGCAGCCCACATGATTTACTCTCAGCATGAAGATCAAGAGTCATTTTTCCTCAGGGATGAATGAAGATAGCAGAATCTGTTTTTGAGGATCATTGTCATTTCTACTACTACTGACTATATAGGATTTATGAGTTATCCAACTTATTTTTCCTTTGGTTCAAAAAAAATATGATAACTGGGTTTAAGCATAAAATAAACAGGTGTAACTCCAGCCTATGGCCAGTTGGAAGATAGTTTAGATTTCCAAATGGCATTAAAAAGATAAAGGCAGATTATGTAATTTGTAATGTAAAATAGAAAAATATACCATGTTGTTTTCTGAGTAGTTAGATTAATAAAATTGTTTACATATTAAGCTAGAACAATAGTTATTTCTTTAGACATATCCTTCAGTCATATTTCCCACTGAACTTTTTAATAACTTTTTATTTGGAGAGCAAAGTGATGTTAATATCTTGTTTGTTGGTTGTATTTTAGATTATATATTTGTATATACTATTAGATAAATATATATTTATACACTATTATATATTGTATTGTTTTTATATTATATAACATTTTATAGGGTATGCCATAATACATTTAATTATATAATCTATGTTAAACTTCTATGAATAAATTCTCAAAGCATTCTTTCATATTTGTTATGTCAATTCTTAATATTTTCTTTAGAAACTCTGTAACTAAACTTACACAATCAAAAGGAAAGGGAAAGAAAGAAATTATTCAAACTTCAACTAGTCCAGATTTTCAAATGATTTTTATATTTAAATTATTTTTCTACTTTCTATTTCTTTCATTTGGCTTTGTGTAGACTCAGTATACGACTATTACTGTAGATGAACATTTATATAAAGATCAATTTAATTGACTCTTTTGACAGTTAATTTAGGTGATTCTGTGGGGGAA
The DNA here is from genome assembly GCA_963574415.1 of Tarsius wallacei. Taxonomy (NCBI): domain Eukaryota; kingdom Metazoa; phylum Chordata; class Mammalia; order Primates; family Tarsiidae; genus Tarsius; species Tarsius wallacei. The sequence continues at coordinate 2,979 of CAUYQG010210555.1, read as the reverse complement.
TAAACATGTTTTCAGTGGTGCCTGTGTTTTCTGGGTTTGATACTCTACATGAACATCATGGCTTGGACCTGTGGTAAATGTCCTTTTTGTGTAGATTTCTGTATAGAATAGTAGTCATAATGTTGTATTTTGGAGGCATATAAGTTTGTTATTTTCTGGTATCTATTACTTTCTTCTAAAGTGTATAGTATAGAAAGAAAAAGGGAAAAAAAGAACAACTTTACATTGGAGAAAACTGACAAATGCTACTTGAAACCAAATGATCCAGCTTTACATCAACAGTGATAAGTCATATAGCTAATAAGCACTCTTGATATGATGCATTGAAAATGACATTTTCAGGGAGACAGCCCACAGAATGGGAAAAAATTTTTGCCAACTGCATATCTGACAAAGGCCTAACATCTGGATCAATAAGGAAAAAAACAAACAGCCCCATTCAAAAGTGGGAAAAAGACATGACTAGACACGTCTCAAAAGAAGATATATGAGCAGCCAACAGACACACGAAAAAGTGCACAGTCTCACTTATCATCAGAGAAATGCAAATCAAAACCACACTGAGATACCACCTAACCCCAGTAAGAATGGCCATCATTAATAAAACCAACAACAACAGATGCTGGCAAGGATACGAAGAAAAAGGAATGCTTCTACACTGCTGGTGGGAATGCAAACTAGTGCAACACCTTTGCAAGACAGTGTGACAATATATGAAAGAACTAGAAATTGACCTTCCATATGACCCAGCAATTCTCCTATTGGTAATATACCCAGAGGAACTCAAATCATTCAACAAAAAACATACCTGCATACGTATGTTTGTTGCAACTTTATATACAATAGCAAAAACATGGAACCGACCATGTTGCCTATCAAAACTGGACTGGTTAAAAAAATGTGATACATGTACACAATGTAATTTTATGCAACCATAAAGAAGGACAAACATATGGACTTCGCAGCAACTTGGATGGATTTAGAGTTGATCATACTCAGTGATCTATCACAGAAACAAAGAACAGAGTACCATATGTTCTGATTCATAAGCGGACCTTGAACAATTATCATATTACTATAAGAAAGGGATTGGCAGTAGTGGGAAACTGCCAGAGGAGGAGTGGGATTGGCAGTTGAGGGAAACTGCTAGGGGAGGGAAGGGCACACCTCATCAACAAGGGTATCTGCATAATGAACATTTGTATACGTAATCCTGAATTGTACCCCACATCTTTAAAATTAAAAAAAAAAGAAAATGACATTTTATCTCTGTGGTCTTCTTTCCAAAAACACATGTCCTTAGTCAAACCATGAGTAAACATCACACAAACCCCAAGTGAGCAACATTTCACAAAATACCTGATCAATAATCCTCAAGACTGTCACGTGCATGATAAACAAGGAAAATCTGAGCAATTGTAACAACCAAGAGAGCCTAAAGAGTTATGACACCTTTATGTAATATGGTGTTGTCAGTGGGATCATAGGACAGAAAAAGGACACAAGGAGAAAACTGAGAGAGCATCAATAACGTATGGATACTATTAACAGTAACATATTAATATTGACTCATTAATTATGACAAATATACAATACTAACATAAGATCCTGAAAATGAGGGAAATAGAGTATGGAAAAATAAGAGAAACTGATCAATGGTAACAATAGACTATTTTCTCAATAATTTAGTAAATCTAAAAATATTCTAAAATAAAAAGTTTATTGGAAATAAAACTATGTATACAACAATGTAGAAATACCTCATTTACCTAAAATTTAGCCAAAGAATTCAGACACAAGACTGCATATGAGATATGAATCTATTAAGATGAAGTTCAAGAATAGGCAAAACCAATTTTTGTTAGAAATCAGAAAAGGGATTTCACCTAGGAGAGAAAAGTGAATAAGGAAGGAGCTCTTTTTTTTTTTTTTTTTTGAGTTGGAGTCTCACTCTGTTGCCCAGGCTGGAGTGCAGTGGCACGCTGACAGCCACTGAAACCTTGACCTGCTGTGTTCAGGTGATCCTTCCACCTCACCCCTCCAAGTAGCTGGAACTATAGTCACACGCCACCATGCCCGGCTATTTTTTAAATTTAATGTAGAAATGAAGTCTCACCAAGTTGCCCAGGCTGGTGTCAAACCCATGGGCTCAGGAAATCCTCTCACATTGGCCTCTAAAAATGCTGGGATTGTAGGCATGAGCCAGCATGCCCAGTCCTAAAGAAGGAGCTCTTTAGGGAGTGCTTGTGATATTCAGATTTTTGGTCTCTATGTTGGTCTCCACATTGGTATGTTCACCTTGAAAAATATCAACTTGTACTTAATATTTTAATACTTATATGTACATAGACTATAATTCAATAAAAATAAAAAGGCAACAAGAACATTTGTTTTTTTCAGTGGCATTTGGATTATATATATCAAAAAGAACATTTTTTGGAACATTAAACACCAAAATGCATTTTATATTAAATGTTTAAAAGCAATAAGTAAAGAACATTGCAGTATTAGCCCATAATGTAACACATGAGTGTTATGTTGGTATGTCTTTTTTTATTATTTACATTTTCATCATTTGTATGTTTCACTGTCATTATTGTTGCTGTTTTAAATCACAATACACAGTCTGAGAGAAGCAGATACTCCAGACATTGGACACAAATTCTATTAGATTTAGGAAGGGATATCTGTAGTCAAGAATATTGATCACCATTTATTTGACTTAGGCTTAGGTTTATTGTGAATATATTTCTATAAATAACTATAAATACATGAAATGTACAACCTTCACATAGAAAAAACCAAGATGAATGTATCATTTAATATCACTAGTAGAGCCCGGCTCGGTGGCTCAGCCTGTAATCCCACGCCTTTGGGAGGCTGAGGTGAGTGGATTGCCTGAGCCCGCGGGTTCGAGACCCGCCTGGGCAAGCGAGACCTCATCTCTACAATAAATCAAAAAATCAGCCGGGCGTGGTA
>CAUYQG010210551.1:0-10293 GCA_963574415.1 Tarsius wallacei | reverse complement strand
GGCTCAGCCTGTAATCCCGGGCCTTTGGGAGGCTGAGGTGAGTGGATTGCCTGAGCCCGCGGGTTCGAGACCCGCCTGGGCAACTTGGCGAGACCTCATCTCTACAATAAATCAAAAAAATTAGCTGGGCATGGTAGCGCGCGCCTGTAGTTCCGGCTACTTGGAAGGCTGAGGCAGAAGGATCGCCGGAGCCCACCAGGTCGAGGCTGCGGTGGCCGGGAGCAGCCACTGCACTCCAGTCTGGGCGACAGAGTGAGATTCCAACTCAAAAAAAAAAAAAAAAAACACACTGGGCAAGTTTGGAAAACCTCTTCCTGCCTGAAAATACAAAGTTCCCAAGGGGAGACTTTAGTTTCTGTTGCTGAGTTGGAAGTAGAACTTGGAAAACTAACAGTTGCACTTATAGTCATAATTTTCAGAAACAAAATACTCGGTGAGCCCACTAGAAAACAAAGGGGAAAAATGGATTACCTCCAGTGATTATTTACGCTCTCAGTCCCCAGAACGCCAGCTGAATTCCAACAGACATTTGTCACCCACGATAGTCCATTCACTACCTAAATCCCAGGGGTTGAAAGAAGAGGAAGGAGAGGAAGAGAGAAGAAGGCGAAGGGGGAGAAGATGCAGGGTCTGCTCTCCAAGGGCTCACTGGCTCGGAGGAAGAGGACACACCATGAAAACAGCGGCACCAGCCAGGTACATGGGAAAGAGGTGAGGGAGAGTTCATCCGGAACAGGAGCTTCTGTCTAGGTTGGTCTCCAGAGGGACCTGAGGAAGTGTTGAAGGCTGGCTGGGGAGATGGAGAGGGGATGCTCCCAACTGGGGCACCTGTCACCATGGTCAAGCAGGGAGTATGTCCCTAGCTTCAGGACAGTGTCCCAGGAAATTGATGTGTAGTCAGACAGGGACAGAAGGCGGAAAATGGAACAAAATAGTCACATAAAGCCTTGTGCCTCCTGGGTGCTTATATGGACTGAACTGGTGTCCGCTAAAATTCACATGTCAAAGTTCCAGGGTGGTGGTATCTAGAGGTGGGGCCTTTGGGACGTAGTTCAGGATTGATGAGGTCATGAGTGTGTGGCCTTCAGATAGAAACGAGAGCATTGGGACTCTTATAAAAAGAGACAACAGTGAGTTCACTTCCTTCCTCACACCCCACGTGGAGACACAGCAGGAAGGCAGCAGTATACAAGTCAGGAGCAGGGCTCTGCCCAGGACCCAGGCACTGAGGCTCCCGGACCTCGGACCCCAAAACTGTGAGAAAATTAATGTCTGTTTAGGTCACCTAGTCTGCGGCATTTTGTTATGGCAGCCAGAGATGACTCATATGGTGTTCAATACACATTTTTTGAATCATAAAAAAATTGATGATAGAACACTCTGAAAAGGAACAAAGAGAACTATCTTTAAAATAGAGATTATACATGGTACCTCAAATTCAGAACCAGAGAAGACTTTGTGTCTAAACATGTCAGGACTCTGGAAAACATTTAATGAATTTTAAATGCAAATACAAATATCTCAGAATTATTAGAAAAGTCAATACTATTCCAAAGGAAATACCTATTTTGATTGACTAAGGTGTTCAACTTGAAATTCTATATATTCAATTCTCCCCCAATAAATTCTAAGGGACTTGGATGACATTGTGAGAGTCAGTGCTCTATTTAGGGGCCTCAAAGTTCAAATAGCTACTTACCAATGTCATTGAGGCAGGCCTTTTTTTTCTTGATTTTCTTTTCTTTTCTTTTCTTTTTTACTGAGTTGGGGTCTTACTCTATCACCCAGGCTGGAGTGCAGGGACGTGATCATGGTTAACTGCAGTCTCCAACTCCTGGGTGCAGGCGATCCTTCTGCCTCAGCCTCCCAAGTAGCAGGTGCACAACACCACGTCCAGCTTTAAAAATTTTTTTTTGTCGGCCAGGCATGGTGGCTCATGCCTATAATCCCAGCACTTTGGGAGGCCGAGGTGAGAAGATTGCCTGAGCCCACAGGTTTAAGACCATCTTGGGCAACTTGGCGAAACTTCATCTCTGCAATAAACCAAAAAATGAGCCAGGCATGATGGCACGTGCCTGTAGTTCCAGTTACTTGGAAGGCTAGGGTGGAAGGATCACCTGAGCCCAGCAGATCAAGGCTGCGGAGGCCATGAGCATGCCACTGCACTCCAGCCTGGGCGACACAGTGAGACTCCAACTCAAAAAAAAAAAAATTGTCAAAACAAGATCTTGCTATATTGCCTAGGCTGGTCTCAAATTCCTGGACTCAAAACAGTCCTCTTGCCTTGGCCTCCCAAAGTGCTGAGATTACAGACGTGAGCCTCCAAGCTTAGCCCCGTGATTTAAAATGTATTTTAAACTCTCCTGTTTTGGCCAGATTACAGAGAAAAAAACAGTTGCCCTGAATGAGATCTACTCTGCAATGAGTTATTAAGTTTAACATTATATGGGGAAAGCTCAATAAATGTTAGGCTTCATTTGATCCAATTGCGGACTCTCTAGAATGAAGCAATATGTGTGTATTGGGTTTTTTTGCTGATCTAAGAACGTAGGAAACAGTCACAAGTGCCACCTCTGACATGCCATCTCAGGGCTGTCTTTTAACATAAATACCGGCTCAGGCACAGGAAAAACCCTCAGGCTTGGCTTGGCCTTGATACACACTCTGAGTAAGAGTAAGCCCCAGCTGTAAAGTGGCCCACCCCAAACCACCAGCAGGACCAGATGCCCCTACACCTGAGGCCAAGCAAACGTTTATCAGTGAGAAACACCACTGCAGCTCCTGCTCTTCCCCAGGCCCTCCTCCCCTGGCTCAGCCCTTCGGGTGCGGCGAGAGAAGACGAGCAGGAAAGGTCAAGGCTGGGGTCGGTTGTTTCCTTAGGTCTCCGGTGTCCATAGGATAAGCTCTGCATAAGGCACCGACTAGAATGAAATAACGTCTTCTTCCCCCACCTTTGTCCTCGGTCCTCTCTCTAAAGATAGCTCTCCTGACAGTTTTTACACATTATTCCTGTTTAATAGGTACATTTAAAAAAAATTGTTTATTTGTTTTATGTTGCACTTGTAGAGATGGGGGTCTTACTATGTTGCCCAGGCTGATCTTGAACTCCTGGGCTCAAGTGATCCTCCCACCTCTCCTAAAGTGCTGGGATTACAGGCGTGAGCCACCACGCCCGGCTGGGGTGCATGTTTTTATGGACAATATAGCTCACCCATGCATTCATAACATGTACGATAAAATCCCATGAGAGGGGAGGTGAGGAGAATTCACTTCTCAAAGAATCTTGGCCTAGGTGCTTCTGTGAGCGTCTTTGCAGGAACATTTTCAGAATGTGTAGTTCATACTTAGTGGCCAGAGAAGTGGCATGAAAGAAATTGTGACCTGATTTTCAGTTGACATCCCCAAGTCACCATGTGCTCTTAAGAAAGTTACCTATGGCCAGTGTCTTATTAGACTCTGGTGTGGCCATGTGCTCTTTGAGCTATTGCTGTTGCCATACTTCCTGGCTTTGGCCCCCTTCCCTGCCTTGGGGAGGTGAATCTTCTCTTTCTCACTCTCTCTCTAATTTACCTTTTAAATAAACTATATTTTCTAATCTAAAGAAAGAAAGTTACCTACTACTTCTGTGTCTCAACGTAGCCATCTACAAGGTGGCCACTGGTATCCCTTGCTTCTGAAGGGTCTTACTGTGTTGCCCAGGCTGAAGTGCAGTGGTGAGATCCTGGATCACTGCAGCCTTGCCCTCTGAGCTCAGGTGATCCTTCCACCTCAGCCTCCCGAGTAGCTGGGACTACAAGTGTACACCACCACACCTGGCTAATTTTTAAATTTTTTTGTAGAAGCAAGGTATCGCTATGTGGCCCAGGCTGGTCTCAAACTTCTGGGCTCAAGCAATTCTCCCCCCTCAGCCTCCCAAAGTGCTGGGATTATAGGTATGAGCCACCCTGCTTGGCCAGCGCTGTATAATTAATGTTGGCAAAATGCTCCCAAGGGTTCTCTAGTGAGACTGAGTGTGGTTGTGGTGAGCTCACCAGCCAGGGCATGTGTAATTGCAGTCCGATGAATGTCTATTTAAAGATGCGCTCCTTGTATGCCAACCCAACCATTATTTAGCTTTTATAGATCATGCCATGATTGCTTTATAAACATTTGGCTACATTGCTCCTTAAAACAGCCATTGCCTCAATTAAGGTGGGGAGAAAGAAGGCCTGCAAAAAGCCGTGAGTATGTCTGGCCAACAGCATGGCAGCAAAGTGGACATGCATGCAACCAAGTGTGCATGTGGATGGGGCTCCCCCCAAGGTCCCCTTCCACCCCCCTCACTTCTATTCTTGAACTCCCATAGCACATCAGACAACCGCGGTCAGTGCTGGACAGGCCCTGAGTCACGCACACAGAAACCCAGGGCAGGGTGTTGGGGGTGGTCTCCGGAGCAGCCTCTACCTAGCCCTTGGCCATCTTTTTGCCCAGTGGCCTCATCTTCAATGGGGACAGCAATAGTACCAGCCTCATGGGGTTGTTTTAAGGATTAAAAAGGTTAAACACCACGAGGTACAGTGGCTCATGCCTGTAATCTCAGAACTTAGGGAAGCTAAAGCGGGAGGATTGCTCGAGTCCAGAGGTTTGAGACCAGCCTAAGCGACATAGCAAGATCTTGTATCTACAAAAAATTAAAAATTAGCTAGGTATGGTGATATACGTCTATAGTCCTAGCTACTCAGGAGGCTGAGGCAGGAGGATCACCTGAGCCCAGGTATGCTCCAGCCTGGGTGACAGACTGAGACCCTGACTCAAAATTAAATTAAATTGAATTAAAATATATAAAACACAAAATTTTTTTTAAAAAGGGTAAATACCTATAAGGGCATTATACTGGAACAATGTTGGTCTCTTGCTAACCCTTAGTCAATGTTAGCATCAAAGTGGCTTCATCTAACCCAGGCCAGTAAGAGAATTATTTTCACTTCCAGAATCTCCTTCCTGTTTTCTTCAGTGGCGCTCGTTTGTTCTTATATGAACATAAGTGTTCAGAATTTAGAATCACACAATCCCAGGGTCTGCTCCCAGCTCCATCTTTTATTCACCATGTGACATTAGACAACTCAGGCTCCTGATCATCATCATGGGAGTCACAATATCGTACTAGGTTTTTGGGGTTTTTTTTGAGTCAGCGTCTAACCCTGTCACCCAGGCTGGAGTGCAGTGGCACCATCACGACTCACTGCAGCCACGACTTCCTGGGTTCAGGTGATCCTTCCACCTCAGTCTCCTAAGTAGCTGGACTACAGGCACATACTACCACACTCACTCAAAATTTTTTTTTTTTTGTAGATACAGAGTCTCACTTTGTTGCTCAGGCTGGTCTCAAACTCCTGGGTTCAAGTGATCCTTCTATCTTGGCTTCCCAAAGTGCTGGGATTATAGGTATGAGCCACCACACCTGGCCTTCCTTGGTATTTTTGTAAGAATTAAATGTGATGAAGTATGTAAAAAAACATTGCCATTATGCTCGGAAATAGTGCTGCATAAATTGTTACAGTAGCCCTCCCCTTGACCTGTCTCACTTAAGGAGAAGGGCTGATCCTGGGATGGAGTTTGGATGGTGCATCCGTGGGCCCTGGGAAGGCAGGATGCTTGTTTGTGCTTTAGAATTTCAAAGATCTGCCAGATCTGCCTCAAACCCTGGAGACACCTCCCTCCTGAATCGTGGCCCCAGGCCCAGCCCCATGGACTTCTCTGATCCTCTAGTAACTCACTGGAAGTAAATCTGGGGTTGGTACCTCACACCCACCCTAGATCTTCTGATTTGGAATCTGAATTTTAACAGGAGCCCCAGTGAGAGCTGAAAGTCCCTGCGGAGTGCAGCCTTCAAACCCCAGCCGGCTACTTTCTGGATATGTCACCTTGGGCCTGTGACTTACTCTCTCTAAGCCTGTTTTCCTAAAGGTAAAATGGGATCACATGTAATACCCACCCTATAGGGAGGTTGTGAGAATAAAATGAGATAGTCCAGGAAGTGCTTTTAGTCAAGGCTGGTATATAATAATACATGCTGGCGATTTAGATGATCTATTTAGATGACTTAGACGGCAAATCAGACGCTAGTATATTATCTTGTGGATGTTTATAAGAACCCTGCACTGTGGGCAGAACAGCTATCAATAATCATCATCGCCATTTTACAAGGGACATGAGGGACTCAGGAGGAGGGTGGCAGATGGGGCAGGGTGTGAACTCTTGAAAGCCTGGGTACAAATTCCAGCAGGAGAGTGGTGCCAGCCTCACATCCTCGCCTAAAGGACAGTCTGTCTGGAGACATCTTGAGTGGAGCACACAGCCACAGAGAAGGAGCAGCTGTCCTGTCCAGCCATCCAGGGCAATAACCCTGCAAACGACAGCCAGTGACACCCGGCCAGTCAGGGCATCTCGGCTGAAGGAGATTCCAGGCTTTCTGATTCTATGTTTACTTGTTTTATATTTTTTAGAGGTAGAGTCTTACTCTGCCACCCATGCTGGAGTGCAGTGGTGCCATCATAGCTCACTGCAGCCTTGAGCTCCTGGACTCAAATCATTCCTCCTGCCTCAGCCTCCCGAGTAGCTGGGACTGTAGGTACACACCACCATGCCCAGGCTAATTTTTTAAATTTTTAGCAGAGACTGGGTCTTGCTATGTTGCCCAGACTGGTCTCGAACTCCTGGTCTCAAGCAGTCCTCTAGACTTGGCCTCCCATAGCGCTAGGATTATAGGTTTTCTGATTCTAAAGTTGGCTTTCTCTCATGCCCCAGTGCATTCACTTCAGGCCTGGTTAATCCCGGTGGAAAGTTAGAGTCATCATTTCCCTAAATAATGTCCTTATCAGGTGTGCTTTCTCTTGGGGTTTAGATACTTGCGAGAGTCCCCATATGCTCACACATGATGGTGCAGATTTAAAGTTTTAGCAGCTTCCATTTGAAACCAAGACTGATTTCAACCAAAGGTCGTGGGGCCTTGCAGGCCCCGGGAAAAACTTGGCAAGTGCGGGTCCTGCAGAAAGCCCCTTGCCTTGGGTGTGGCCTTGAAGCCAGCAGGGAGCCTCAGGGGCTTGTGATTAGGCAAAAGTCTTTCCTTGTGCTGAAGGGTCCTCCAGGTCAATCCTGAATTCTGGCCTTCCTTCTGCCAGGGCCTGCCCAAATAGAGGGGTTTATAATAACATTTCTCTGACTGCTTAATGTTCGTCCACACGACCAAAGGAAAAGTAAATCTACAGAGAAATTGGGCTAGAGAGCTCTGAAATGACAACATGAAGGTGACCGGCGCGGAGGCCCAGCAGGCCTCAGGGTACCCTGGTGGTGATGTTGACAGCAGTGTCAGACTGGCTCCTTCTCTCTGTCCGGCCCAAACACTGCCTGGGGCCCGTGGCTAGAAGATGCCTCTCAGAAGTCATGTCATTCTGGGACTTGGACAGCTCTGAAAAACAAATACAAAGGGTGACAGGAGGGAACGTGGAGCTTTACCAAGTCATGTGGGAGCCTCTTCTGGGATTCCCTGAACCCACAGACTATGGCCCCGAGCTCCTGGGCAGGCTAAGTGCACAGAGGGGCAAAGGCAGCCCGTCCCTCACAAGGCACAGGCACCAGGAGGGTGACCAGACACTGTGTACAGGATGGGGATTGCGGGAGAGGGCTGAATCCCTTCAAGGCTTCCCTGTGGTCACACTGGCCACCGTCAGGGTGGGAGTTAAAGAGGGATCTCCCACCCAAGCTCCTCTGCATTCAGGTCATACAAACAAGTATATGCTTTCTGATTCTAAAGTTGGCTTTCTCTCATGACCCAGTGCATTCACTTCAGGCCTGGTTAATCCTGGTGGAAAGTTAGAGTCATTATTTCCTTAAATAATGTTCTTATCAGGTGTGTTTTCTCTTGGGGTTTAGACATCTGAGAGAGTCCCCACATGCTCGCACGTGATGGTGCAGACTTAAAGTTTCAGTAGCTTCCATCTGAGACCAGGACCGATTTCAACCAGGGGTCGTGAGCCTTGCAGATCCCGGGAAAAACTTGGCAAGTGCGGGCCCTGCAGGAAGCCCCTTGCCTTGGGTGTGGCCTTGAAGCCAGCAGGGAAGCAAACACCAAGATGGCTGTCTACCAAACAAGCTGGCTTTCTAGGGATTCCTTACAAAGATTTTCCAACTATATTCCCTTTCTTGTGACTCTTTCAAGCAGGGTGAGAATAAGATTTGGGGTGTCCTCATAATTATTTTAGCAAACAAACTCTGAAAAAATGACTTAAAATTCTTTGGTTTTGTTTTTGCAGTGGAAGAGTGGTCTAGAATAAAAATAATTAAGTGTGGAGGAAGGAAGCCACCCACAGAGGTGAGGCCACCCTAAAAATGGTTTCTCCCCCCCAAAACACTTCCTTTTCCCCACCTTGAGAGCCTCATTTCTCTCAAATGTGGACCTTAAAACCGTCTCTAGAGCAGTGCTGCCCAGTAGAGACATAATGCAAGTCACATATGTAATTTTATTTTAGTATTATTAGTAATTTTTTTTGAGTTGGGGTCTCATTCTGTCACCTAGGTTAGAGAGCAGTGGCACAATCACAGCTCACGGCAGCCTCAACCCCCTGGGCTCAGATGATCCTTCCATCTCAGCCTCCCAAGTAGCTGGGGCTATAGGCATGGACCACCACACCCAGCTAATTTTTTTTATTCTTGCAGAGACGAGACCTTGCTATGTTGCCTAGGCTGGACTCGAGCTTCTGGGCTCAAGCAGTCCTCCCACCTTGGCCTCCTAAAGTGCTGGGATTCCAGGTGAGAACTACCCTGCTCAGCTCACATATGTAATGTTAAATTTTATAGCAGACATATTAAAAGTGTAAAAAGAAACAGGTAAATTTCAATTCTATATTTAGTTTAACACAATATATCCAAAATATTGTTAAAACGTGCAATCAACATTAAAGCTATTCTTGAAATATTTTACTTTTGTTTTATCCCAAGCCTATGAAATCCAGTGCGTGCTTTACTCTGGCGGGCCATCTTGTAGCCATATTTCAGTGGCCCAAGAGTTATATGTGCTTAGGGGCTGCTGTGTAGACAGGGCAGCTCCAAGCCAACCTCTGGCTTCAGATCCATTCATGGGGATATAACTGTGCAAATCCTCTGGCTCTTCAGTAGGGGTCTGGTGCCTGTACTGCCCAGGGGCAATTCTCTCTCCTTGAGAGGGAAATGCCTCCCCTGCCCCCAAGCCCCTGGGCTGTCCACTTTTCCAAGGCAAGTCCCATTTCTCAAGGCACCATCCAGAAACGGTGAGTATCCTTCTGTGTCTAGCAGCTCAAAACACTCGAGCAGAGCAGGTCCTCACAGTAGTCAGGGAAAATGCCCCTCTCAGATGACCAAATCCCTGCCTGGGCTGTGGGGCTTGAGAGGCTCTCATTTCTAAGACCCAGGGAGGTGTTGGCCCCCAGCTGTCTGGGAGTCCCCACCCCCCATGCCTGTGCCTACTTGATCCATTTAAAGTTCACAGACTGCAGGGAAGGAAGCGCCTTCCTAAGCAATTGGGTCCTAATGAGTGGGCTTATGTGTATTATTGGGGAGAAAGGAAAAGGAACAGAAACACAGATGGTTCCTGAGCTGGTATTAATTTTTTTTTTTTTTTTTTTTTTATTCAGAGTCACAAACTGAACCCCAGGCTTGAGTGCAGTGGCAGCCCATGGCCACCACAGCCTTGACTGGCTGTGCTCAGGTGATCCTTCTGCCTCAGCCTTCCAAGTAGCTGGAACTACAGGTGTACACCACCATGCCTGGTTAATTTTTTTGATTTATTGTAGAGATGAGGTCTCGCCAAGTTGCCCAGGCTGGTCTTGAACCCTTGGGCTCAGACAATCCTCTTGCCTCCACCTCCCAAAGTGCTTGAATTACAGGCAGGAGCCACCATGCCCAGCGAGAATTTTCTTATTTCTTCTTCCCCTTGTAAATGGACCCTGATGCTGGTGTCTCCTAGACATGTCCTGATAATAAAGAGCTGGAATAACTCATTTCTTCCAGCTGCTTTGGTTTCATCAGGCAACATAGGCAGCCAGAGCTTGTGATTTTGAGTCATCTTTCTTTTTTTTTTTTTTTTTTGAGTTGGAGTCTCACTCTGTCACCCAGACTGGAGTGCAGTGGCCACTCCCGGCCACTGCAGCCTCGACCTGCTGGGCTCCGGCGATCCTTCCACCTCAGCCTTCCAAGTAGCTGGAACTACAGGTGCGCGCTACCACACCCGGCTAATTTTTTGATTTATTGTAGAGATGAGGTCTCGCTTGCCCAGGCAGG
>CAUYQG010210543.1:0-20487 GCA_963574415.1 Tarsius wallacei | reverse complement strand
CAGCAGAAACAACAGGTGACAGTATCAGAATCACAAAGACTAGAAAACCAAGCCAATAAGCTGAGGTAGGCAGAAGGATCGCCGGAGCCCAGCAGGTGGAGGCTGCAGTGGCTGGGAGCGGCCACTGCACTCCTGTCTGGGCAACAGAGAGAGACTCCAACTCAAAAAAAAAAAGAGAAAAAAGAAAAATGAAATCAAAAATCAAGATCAAGTCAGGGCTTACCAAACATGATTTGTCAGCAGCATGATCATGAAAGTAATTCTAATTCTTGCTTGTCTTCAGTACTTATAATGTCTTAGTTTGTTTCTGTTACTTATAGCAGAATACCTGAAACCAGCTAATTCATAAAGAAATTGATTTCTTACAGTTGTGGAGGCTGAGAAGTCAAAGGTCAGGGGACGGCATCTGGTGAGGGCCTTTTTACTGGTGGGAACTTCATGTGGAGTTCAAGGTAGCACAGATCATCACAGTGAAAGGGGCCTGAATGTGCTAGCTCAGTCTCTTTTCCTCTTCTTATAAAGTCATCTGTCCTACTCCCATGATAACCTACTAATCCATGAATGAATTAATTTACTCATAAGGGAAGAGACCTCATAACCCAATTATCTTCTAAAGGCCCCACCTCTTAATACTGCCACGCTGGGTATTAAATTTCAACATGAGTTTGGAGGGGCAAACTTTAGCAAGTAACTGTTCCCATATTTTCAAAATTCTAAGTTATGTTATGCAGAACTTTGGTGCACTGATCTTTAAGTTGTTTTTCATGAATAATGGCAAAGTTGAGATTTTCCTTGAGTTGGAAATGTTTCCTAGGCTTGTTCCTATAGTTAGTTCTGAGGAAACCTATGCCAGAAGCTAAGGCACCAAAAAGAAGGAAAGGATAATGTACATTTCCAGGGGTAGCAGTTTTGATAGGGTTTCAGTGCCAAGTTTAATTACAGAGCACCATTCCAATGCTTCCAAATACCAGAAAGACACTTTGAAAGCATATGAAGCCAGGCTCGGTGGCTCAGCCTGTAATCCCGCGCCTTTGGGAGGCTGAGGTGAGTGGATTGCCTAAGCCCGCGGGTTCGAGACCCGCCTGGGCAAGCAAGACCTCATCTCTACAATAAATAAATAAATAAAAAATTAGCCGGGCGTGGTAGCGCTCACCTATAGTTCCAGCTACTTGGAAGGCTGAGGCGGAAGGATCGCCAGAGCCCGGCAGGTCGGGGCTGCGGTGGCCGGGAGCAGCCACTGCACTCCAGTCTGGGCGACAGAGTGAGACTCCAACTCAAAAAAAAAAAAAAGCATATGAAGAGCGACAGCATATGCATCTCAGAGTAAGCCTGATGGGTCCAGATACTATGTATTTAGTGTTATAATCTCTTCCTTCTGAATAAGGCCAACAGGCAGAATCAGCAAAAGAACCACTGAACCAAAAACTTCTTGTTTCCATGCATGATGCTGTAACACTAACTCCTGCCCTATCAGTGAGTTTAGAACAATAACAAGGCAACTACTGATGGAATAAATAAAAGAACTACCTCCTGAATACCTATGAATAAGGTGATTCACAAACATTCATTGAATTCTCACAGAAATTGCATAAGGCAATTGTAGTTTTCCCCTTTTTTCCAAGTAAAAAAAATTTGAGGCTTAGAGAAAGTAAATAACATGTTCAAGACTCAATAACTTCCTAATTAATGAGACCTCTATTTGAACCTATGTGGGTCTAATTTCAAAACTACATCCACCAGTCAAAAATGAAACAAGGTCATTCATTGACATGCTGCAGGCAGGATGACCTATTCTTTAGAAATTCTGAGATATGTTTCCAAAATTAAAGAGAAAGTCTAACTCCTTCATCCTGGCCTACGCACAATTCCTGTTTTCCAATTGGTTGATGTCCTCCAGGTTTTTTATGGGATTGCTTTGTGTTTGAAACTGTACAGATAGAGTAAAAACCAAGTATGGAGCACCAGAAATTTTAACAATGCAGGTCTGGTGGAGGAGGAAATTTGGTAAAAAATATACAAAGGGGAGCAATCAGTGAGGTAGGAGGAAAACAGTTGAGAATGGCAAGTAGGCACTAAAAAACTTGTTTTTGGAAGAATGAAGTGGCCAGCAGTAACAAATACTGCAATAGCTTGAGTATATGAAGCTAAAGAGTTTATACCCATGATTTAGGCAAAGTTTAGGTGGCCTAGTTAAGACCATTCAGGAAAGGTAGGTAACTGAACCCTAACCAAAGTTACTTTGGTTGCTTTACTTCTACAACTTTTACTACCTTACTTCTTTTGCTGAGGTGAAAAATAAAACTTCTAGGTGCTACTACACGAGGATTTTGAATGAAAGCAAGGTAATGCTATATTTATTTATTTTTGTTTTGTAACATTTTCCTGATCTTTCTAGGAATACACCTTCAGAATTACCACCTCCAGCAAAGGGTCTGCTTGGGTATAAAATAATAAGAAAACTTCTTATTTTAAGGTATATTCTTCCCTACAATCAGACTATGTTTTTGTTTCTTTGTTTGTTTCACACTAATATTACATTGCATTTTTCCTTCCTGTCATCTGACACTATTTTAGTTATTGATATAATAATTTTTTTAATGTTTATCTCTGTGGCTAGTCTGTGAGTCCCATAATGATGGTAACTATGTTTGCCTTGTTCACTACTCTCTCCTTTATTCTTACAGTGTTTGGCACATAACAAGAATTCAAAAAAATGTTAAATTATTGTGTATCTGTGAATGAATGAATATATTTAAATCATTTTCCTTACATGGGAAAGAAATCTTAGAGTCAATCATCCTGTATGATCTGGAATGGTTCTTCTTGAACATTTTTACCACCACAAAAAAAAGAATGTCTCAAAGATAAAATTTTTCAGTAGGTAAAAATTTAAAAGCAGTAAACAAGATATATAAACTGCATTTTTAATAAAGTATTTTAAGAAATGGAAAGGAAACTGAATATCTCCATAGAGAGCCACATAGCATAGTTGAGGAAAATAAGATGTAACAAGGAAATAGTAAAAGGAGCCAATTCATTTCTTTGTGAGATTCCATTATCCTCTAACTTGCCCTGGAGATAGCAAGGGGAAATTGGATTACTGGATTATTGCAGTCTATTCTGCTTTTGCTAATCATCTAAATGACATGTGTACTCTAGAAGTTAGTACAGTTGATAGTTTCTTGTATTTTTGTTTTATGCCTTCTATTTCTATTTGACAGTGTTCTAAAGAATAAGCAACTTTAGAAGGAACATCCTACTAAATATAAGACTTTTAATAAAAGAGACTACATTTAATCAATACGTTAAATCTCATTTTATTAAGGCAATGTCACTTTATTCATGATTCTGTTGTTGCTGATGATGAAGCAAAACAAGTAATTATGACCAAAAATATTCTTAGGAGAGTATATCCTGGCTTTTAAAATGTATTTCTAGGGCCATTGCCTTGCTAGAGTCTGGTGTGGCCATGCGCTCTTTGAGCCATGGCTGTCGCCATGCTTCCTGGCTTTGGTCCCCCTCCCCCACCTTGGGGAGGTGACTCTTCTCTCTTCCTTCTCTTTCTCTCTTTAATTTAATTTTAAATAACCTTTTCTTTCTTAACCTTTCTGTGTGTCGCAATTCTTTGCATTTACTCAGATCTCTGGGTTCCCAGCGTGCACCTCTGGTTGCCTGCCCCAGCAGTGCTGTGTGCCTCCCTGCGCCCCTCCACCCTCACCCGGTCCACCCGTACCCTAACACTACTCTGTTACATTTGGGTCATTTCAGTAACAGGAGTACTGAAATTTTCACAGAGAAAGTATCAGCTCACTCCTGAATGCGATGCCAGGAGAGTATATTGTATTATTAATGAATACCTTGTAAACTGCATAAGGTTTGTTTCTGGAATATTTGTCGATTGATGCCAGTGTAGATTTGGATTTCTAGAAAAGCATTCCCATAAGCCAGAATTGATTACACTTTTAAAGTATTCTCTAATTACAGAAATTTTCCTTTAGAAACTGCAGCAAATGTCTCTTCAGGGTAAAATGAGATGCGGCAGAGAACACTGAAATTCTGATGCAATTTCCCAATTATGGCTTTGATTAATCTGTGTCTCTGCTTTGCAGGGATGGTCCTACCAGAACAAAAGCTCTGCTGTTGCCTGTTCCTCCACACACTCTCCTCGCCCACCCCTGCCAGCAAGACGGCCTCTGGGCAAAATCCAACAGCTCCTTAACACCTCAAGAACATCATCCCGAGGGGAAGAGAACTGAGAGAGTGTGGACAGGCCAGTCGTTCTCAGATTGCGGCTCCCAGACTGCAGCATCAAAATCACTGGGAACTTGTTCAAATGCAAGTTCACGGGCCTCACCCCAGTCCTACTGAATCAGGAACCTGGTGGGGTGTGAAAGGACTTGGGCGCCAGTAACAACTCCACAGCCGTTGGGGACCAAGAGATTTATTAAAGTGGCGGCTACGGAGCTCGGGGGGGAGAGAGAGAGCTATGCAGGGAGAGAGCTGTATTTATTAGTTTAGCGAGGGCAGGGAGAGGTCGTGCGAGCATTCTATTGGGTAGAGCAGAGTGGAACTAGGGTGGGCCGAAGGTGTGTTACATTGCTATCGGAGGGTGCTATAGGGCTGATTTGTCATAGGAGGAGATTGTTGGCTCGCAGGCTTGAACTTTGCGCGCTCGGGAAATCCTATAGGGGGAAGCTGGAACTTAGGGCCTTTGTTGTTTCCATGTGGTCCTGTAGTGTTCGGCGCCATCTTGGGGGCAGGGGGGCCCTTCTGACTGTTCCCTGCGCCCTTCAGGGTGTGTTAGAGAAAAATTATACTCATGACACTTGTTAAGTGTCATGGCAAGACTTTATTCAAGGGGGGTAATAGGACAGGGGTTTTGTAATAGGGGAGAGAGATTGGGCTCAACTCCAAATGCAATAAGGACAAGTGAGAAGAGTCAACAAGCCAAGGAGCGGGGTGGGGGGAGGGTCCGAGAATGGAAAATTACTGACAGAAGCGGGGGCTGTTCTGGCTTGAGGTGACACCACCTATATAAAATTAATATCGAGCCACGGGGTAAAAGCTGTAGAAGAGACCCAAGCCCTGAAAAGCTGCAGCTATGGTTAGAATTTAATAAATCTGTTGTGTCTATGTTTGCTTTCACTCCAATAAAGGGCAATTGACTATCGTCTCATGTTCTAACCCCTAGGGCGGGGGAAGCTGCCCCACAAGGTGTTTTATCATGTTTTCTCCCTTAAACAAGGCCTCTGACTACACAGGTCTTCTTGAGGACAAAAGCAGAGGTTGAAGGACAGCAGCTCCAATATGTAGGCACCCCACGGACCCCACCGCCCCCATACCTTCCTCCTAAACGACCTCTATAGTGGCTCACTGCCCAGGAGCTAGGAGCTGATGACTGGGGGACTTGGCTTTATAGGTAGCATCTATTGTAAAACCCAAGAATGGTATTTGAGAAACTTTTCAGTCTCATACTCTAATGGACCCAAGGCCCCATCTGGGCCCAGAAGCTGGTTCCACAGTCCTGTGCCACTCCCTCCCAGAAACCAGCTCTGTGATCAGAAGACACTTTTTCAGCCCCATGACATCATCAACCAATCAGCAGTCCTTATCCTTTTGCCGCCCTTAAAAATCCCCAGCCTGCAAATTCTTGGGGAGGTGGGTTTGAGAAATATCTCATCCTTGCTCAGCTGCTTTGTGATATTAAACTCTTTTCCCACTGTAAGGGCTGTGTCAATCTTAGTTTTTCTGGGCAGCGGTGGGTGTAAGAACCCGGTCAGGCTGCAACAGAGGTGCCTAACAGGATTCTTGCTTCAGGCAGGCCGGGGTGGTCAGACAACACCAGAGGGATTGCAGAGGATGAGGAGCCTGATGAGATATGGAGGATGGAGGATTCTGGCTAAATGCATTTGGTAGGCTAGGCTTCTTGCTAACATAGAAATGCAGAGACAAACACAGAAGCCTGAGCGTTCCAAGGAGCCTGACTAGAGTTGTGCGAGGGTGAGAGTCTGTCCGGTGAGTCAGCAATCTGTGTTGTACGTGCCCACCTACCACTTCCGGGGCAGGGACTACTGAATCAGCAGCGAAAAATGATCGCAGGTGGGACTTAGGTAGGGAGACCTGTGTTTTAACTCACTTATGTAAAGTGCAGAGGTTTCCTAGCTATCTGTGCTAAGGAACTGAGGACTAAACTCTGACCTTTCTTTCATTTTGCCGAATTCCCAACTAAGGAAGCTGCCTGGAGACACAGATTTTTTTTGTATTAACTATTTAATGTGGTTTACTTTCCATCCTGGCTCTGGCATAACATCACGTAACATAAAGAAGGGAAAATCAAAGCATTTTATGACCCTGGACAGCTGTCTTTTGGGGAATGGGGCACCTTTTAAGACACGTATCTATTCACTCTGGAGTCTGCCACCCCCCTCCACCCTCCCACCCCGCCCCCCGTAGACACACATTCTCAAGACCTCCCGAGGATGGGCAACACAGGCCTGAGGTCACTCGCGTTTGGCTCAGAATAAGCCCTCTTCAATATTTTAGAGTCGGGCATCTCTCGTCAACAGAGCGAAGCTTTCCAATTGAGTCCGTTCCCTTCTGACACCCACTAAAACTTTGCTTCTGGGATGAGTCCCAAAAAGTCAGTGACTTTCTTCTCTGTTTTGGAGAAACCTTCTTCATGCAGGCTTCACGCACACCTCTGCTGACTCACATGTGAGTAGTAATTGGACCAGGACCTCTCTTACCTGGAGCCTACATCACACGCTCGCCAGAACTTTGACCTCTATCACTCTTTTTTGGTCATTAAAATTGACCTTGGATTCCCCTGCTAGTCCTTCCCTATCTTGACCTCTTTACCGCGGGCTAAATTGGAAAAGAGATCTCGGCACGGGAATAGGGATTCACATCCTTTAGCCCGCACCAGCGTCACCTGGAAGCTTGTTAAGACGTCGGCTGACCTCGCCTCACTGCAACCGCATTTCTGATTCAGTCGTTCTGGAGTGGGGTCCCGGGATCTGCAACGGCGGCAAATTCCCAGGTGGTGCTGCTGGTGCTGCTGTGAGGACCGCGCTTCGGGAACTACTGCTCTGGAAGTGCAAACAACTAGTTTCATCCATCCAGCATTACTTCGGTGTGTGAAACAGGTGTGTGTTGATTAAGTGCTCATCCGGGGGGAGGATCTGTGCTAGTTAATGTGTTTTTCAGCGCTACACTCGCCAATGTGGGGAGGAGCTGGTGGTATGCCAGAATTCACCGGCTGCACGTACAGGAAACGGTGCGCATCTCTTTCCAGCTCTGCTCGTTGACATCGTGTTGGTGGCTTGAAATCATCCGCGGCGGCGGTGTCTGTACCAAGGAAATCAGGGATCCCCTCCCAGCCTCCCGCCCCCAGCTGACTGTCTATCGTTTACCAGCACACTGCTGGGAGAGCCCCAAGTAGTGAGCATACGTGATAAGATCTGACATTTCCTTGCAGGAGTGTGGATGTGGAGTGGACAGAGGGGTTGGGGGAGTGGAATGTGTAAGCATAGATGCCTTCCAGGAAAACGTGGCAGGGACTGGTGAGGTTAAGATGGCACTCAGCAGCTTCTTAGGAAGAGTTGAGAGGACAGTAAAGTACACTCTCTGAACAGGGGGCTCTGGAGTCAGACGTACCTGGGACAGAGTCTGACTCTGTCACTTACAGTATCTGATCTTGGGGAGGGCACCTGACTTCTCCAGATTTGAATCTCCTCATTTGTCAGATAGAAACAATGTGTTGTTAGGCAGCTTACAGGAGAGGAGTGATATGAAGCCTAGCACAATGCCAAACACACTTGTTACTTTCACTCAGGAAGTGTTATTATTATTGCTACCATTGTTTTATTGGCATTACATATGGAGGTCGCCAATGTCTGTCAACAAATACTTACTAAGCACCTTTTATGCACGGAGCCCTCTGTAGACACCACAGAAATAATTAATAAATGGTGGTGCCATGGTCAGGAAGCTTCAAGGCAACAGTGCCATCACATTTTCAATAGACTGCAAGAAGAGGGAATTGAAAGGTGTTTGTTTGGGTATGTATGCTGACACTCTGAAGTATAAATATTGACAGGAAAGGAAATAGACCAAAAGAATTAATAGGATTATAAACTCAAAAGAACAGAGGCTATAAAATAAAATGTGAAACAGTTGTTCTTCCTGATCATGCTTTGTCAATAACCGAAAAAAATTTCTCAGGCACTAGAATACTTTGCAAGGAATACACAGAGGATAAAAAAAACTCTTGTTTGAACAAAAGAAAATGTTAACATACGATTTAAAATGATTAAAGGCAAGAACCTTTTGTCTCTTTGGGGGATACTAGAGAATGGTGTTACATAACACAACACGAAATGAAGAACGTCAGTTGGCACACCTAATTAAAACACTGCTTAAGATATAATCTTATAACAAGGGAACTACTCATTTGGTGTTTTATTCTTTCTACCAGGACATTGACCGAAATATTTATGTATCTAGAGTGAGAGGGATTTTTAAATTATATATAAAGGTGTAAAAATACTTCATTCAGAATGAGTCTGCCTTCTGTATAGAGAGTGATATATATTTTACTATATATGTGTGACATAGATAAATAATAGCCATATATACTATTGGGTGGGGTTCCGATGTCAACGTCATGTTTTTTCTCATTAAACAGTAGGTGATCATCCTTATACAGATATCCAAGGGAAGGCTTTCTGTTTTGGATTCCTCCTGTCCTTATGCCATCCTAATTCAGCTTTTCCTCCCTCCCCCTGTGTCCTGTGACCACTTCTGTCTCATTTGATTCTGGACCAAGAGTGCAAGCTTGTGTTAAAACCACCTAGATTCTGTCTCATATGTGCTGTGTGGTTTGGGACAACATACTTAACCTCTCTGAACCTCAGTTTTCTCTTCTGTTAAAATGACAGTTCTACTTTATAGGGTTGGTTATGAAAAATTATTAAGACAATGCATGTAAAATACTTTGCACTCTGCCCAACACATGGCAGACACTCAATAAGTAGTGATGGGCTTTGTGTTTTCTCTTCTCTTTCATGTTTCTTACTACTAACGGCAAATCATCTTCAGTCAAGCAATATGTTAATAATAGCTATTCGTTATAAGGGCAGTCTATGTAGTGGTTTTCCTTCACTATGCTGTGCAAAATGCTGGTTGCCTGCCTTACTGGGATACCATAACTTGAAAAATTGTCTTGCTGTTGTTACCCTATTGTGTGTGTCTGTCTGTCTGTCTCTCTCTCTCTCTCTCTCTCTCTCTCTCTCTCTCTCGGGAATTCTTCTCTGGTTGGGTACTATGGTCAGTCTTGGATTGTAGGAATTTCTTCTTGCTAAGAGATTTTTCTTCCTTTGGGCCTTACATAAAAATGAATGTTCCACTACATAGGTTCTAAGACTTCCTGAATACCGGCAGTAAATATCGTCTCTGTGGTTTTTTTGGGGGAAAAAAACAAATCCAAAGGCTTTAAAAATTAAAGCATATATTCCTAGTTGAAGAAATATTTAATGGAGATGGGTTGGTATGGATAGCGGTGATGACATTTAAGTCAAAATTATTTAAAGTGGAAGTGAAAAGTTTAGGTGGTGACAAGGAAATGGGAAGACAGAGGTTTTGGCAACAATATAGGCCCCATCCCTGGAGTATGCAAGGGACAGAGCAGTGATTTAAAACGAGGAAGAGAACATATGAAGATGGTGTCAGGAATGATTTTGAAAGAGAGAAGTGCAGAGAACAGGGGTCCTGAGGGAAAGGAAGGAGTGAGCTGTAGATACCAGGCAGCTACAATGAGTTGTAGACAAGGTGCAACTCCTTGTCCTTGTGAGGGGGGCAATTTTTCCAGCTACATATATGCGCTCTCTTTTTTGGGTTTCCCCCCACGGTTCTGGAGAGCATTCTTTGCCTTGGGAAGGCTGAAGATTGTGCGTGTGTTGAGGCAGGGGTGCGGAAGAACAAGATAAAAAGAAAAACAAGAAAGGTGTCAATTAGCTCCTGAAATTCGAAATAGAATTTTGCAAGAGGACACAACTCTTGAAAATCAGACTTTTAAGAAAAAGGAATCTTCTGGTTTTTGTATTTAGCATTCATGTCTCAGGGCCTAGTGGACCTTGACCATCAAGTTGCATTTGATTGAAGTCCCAAGTGTAGACGAACAAGGGTTTGAAGGGTCTGAGTTCAGCTCCTGCAAGAGCTCTTGGGTCTTGTGTGGACTGAATGGGACAAATTTCTGCCTGCTCCTGAGGAAGAATTCAAGGGGCATGGTCTGGTGGTACCACTGGGGTGGGTGAAACTGACCCTGTGATCGAAGGCTGCTGGGGACAACCTGGGTCAGGGATTGAAGGGACAATGTCAACAGACCTTTGGGGTCCTGTGGGATGGCAAGAGCCAGGGTGGAGCTAGCCCTGCAGCGGTCTAGTCTCTCTCTGACATGCTGAGAGAGAATAGCCCACAAATGAACCAGGTCTGCCACAGCCCCCAAACCTGTGAGGACGGCCACTCAGACCTTTGGCTGCCTTCTTTGGCATGAAGAATGGTGGGTTGGCCAAGGCAGCAGAACCAAATTCTTTGTACATAATGATATGTATTTTTAAAGAGCAGAGATGATTTTGAACTGATAGGTACTAGTTTTGCCAGAATCAATTTTCCAGATTTTTATAGGAATTGTGCTTCAATGATAAATATCTGAAAATACAAAGTACATGATATGTCAGATCCAGATGTGGTGGGAAAAAAGGAGTTGAGAGAAATTCCAGGGTACAGCCAAAGAAGAGGTTTATGGTTTCCCTATAACAGGTCAAGAGAAGGCACTGACTATTGACAACAAGACAGCTATTTGTCTCTTTATAACCAGGCAAAGATAGGGCGTGCCAGATCACCTGAGCACACGGGTGTATGGGAGCCCTTGCTCCACACCCCGTCCCCCCCCCCGCCACTCGAGCAGCTTTACTGTGATGAGAAAGTTGCTGGGAAAAGTCTAAGTGACGGGGGAGAGCTGCGAAGTAAGACCACTCATGGATCATGTCCTGGGGACTCTTCTGAAAAAGTACTTACCTGAAGTCTGAAAGTGGAGAGAAAGGAAGATGAAAAGGAGAGACCGCTTTGAAGATGGAATAGGCCACAGCCTGTGCAGACATCCTCAGGGTCGAAACCAGGGAAGGACTGACTCAAGGATCCTCCTGCTCAGCTGTATTTGCGAATGAAAAGAAGAAAAAACTCACTGGATCTATTAGGGCTCTCCTTTGAGGGGCACAAGAGTGTTGGGGATTTGACTGATCCATCTGCTAAAAGCTGCCAAGAAAAAAAAGGCAAGAAAAAGAAAAAACACAACAGGAACTGTATTTGTGAATCACTTGCTGCCCTGGGCAGAGATAGATACCTTGTTCCCCTGGTCACTGCAGAGCTATCAGAGCTCAACAAGCATCAGCCGCTTCCTATTCACTGGACAGGAGAAAAAACAGATTCAGGAAAGGTTAGCTGCCCACGCAATCTAAGACGGACGCTCAGTTCAACTAGGCAGTAACTTTCCATGAGGGCAGCTGGAGGTTTGTGGGTCCGCCCCCACCCCTGCTAAATAAATTATGTGGCTCATGTTTCTAGGAGGGATGAGATTTGGTGGATACCCAAGTGTGATAGGCATCTATTTTATGTTAGACTAGGATCATTTATTACACAAAGAGGCCCAAGCTATAATAAAATGGCCTTGATTCAACTTTTAAACCAAACACTTGCAATTTGAAGTAATTAGTAGTTAGGAAAAGGACACCTGGTACTTTTGCAGGTACATTTCGGGAGAATTTTCAATCTATTAATCTAAATTTATATTAATGTCCATGAATAAGTGGACATTTATTGAATTCAGTTAGCCCAGTAACAAACGTAGGCTGCTCTCGCTCTGCTGATTGACAAAGGAAGGCAGAAAGAGTGTGACTTGCCTCTCTGGACTAGTGGCTTGGTGGCAGAGTTAGGCTGGGAAGACACCGAGGCTGACGTGGTCTTGGGGACCCGACCTGCGAGGCGTGGCAGCAGCCATGTTGCAAATGCCAGCCGCTGTTTGCCCTGACTGATTCCTGGAGAAATCTGTGACTTTAAGGACATGATGTTGCTTCCATAAATGATACTTACCAAATTATTTATTCATGGGCTATAGATTATTCGCAGGTCATCATTGCGAATGAGGTCCCTAGAGCTGATTGTGCCAGGGTGATTAGCATTACATTAATGCATGGGACAGCAGAATAAACACAAGCGATTTCTGTCAACAGAAGTGGACGCCAAAGCTGAACAGATAGGACAGGTGGCTTCTAGAAATTAGAGGATTTGACAGTCCTCTCCTATAGGCCTTCCAGCTTATTAGGGAAGCCTTAGAACACAGCCAGAGAAGGGCATAAAATAGAGCTGCCCATGGAGAGAACTGATTTCTCATTTGGAGCAGGAATTACTGACTCTTTATTATGGGAGAGAAGCTCGCACATGGATATTCTGCATATTCAAATGCTTCACCGTGCATGCCGGTGTCACACTGAATCCTTTACATTGCACGAAAGGCTTTTGCTTTCTTATCACCTATGGAGGGGACCCGCATGCATTACCAACTCAATGGCAATCCCATCTTACCGTGGCATAAAGTAATTTATTGGCAACACACCTCACAGGGGTGTTTTGTTAGGAAAATGAAGGCCCTCTGTGCTGGAGTCTCCAGGGAGTGCTTCTTTCCTCTCCTTTGTTCTGTGAATTTGCACATCTCTGTGCTCTCCAACTTTCAGCACAAAGCAATTTTGTAAATGGTGCGCTCAGATGCTCTGATGGAGTTGTAGCGGATAAAGGCACTGAGACGAGGCTGCTGCAGTGAAAAATGGAGCACAGCGGAGAAAACCGGTGCGTCATCACAAAACAGGACCAGGTAGCATAAAGTGGGTGTGTCCTGCGGGCTGTGAGTTGCCCACTTCCAGATCTGTCCACAGCCTGGGAGCACTGCATCTTGTCCGAAGTGCTTGTGGATGCCAGTCTGTCTGTCCACGGTTGTTCAATGTCAAGTTGCATCAGCAGGCTCAGTCGTCTCTTGGGCTTCAACAGTCGTCTCTTAGCTCATTTGGCCAAATAAACTTTCATTTTAAGACTGCTGGGCTTTTCTCATATGTCTCTTTCCCCATGGAACTGGTGGTCTGGGCTGGATCTTAAAGCCACATACACGGTTTACTTCCTTTAACAATGACCTGGTACAGATCTTTAGTATAAAACTCCCATCACTTCCCAGAAACTCCACAATCCCATGCATGACTTCCCTCATGTCTGTGCTCCTTATCTAATAGTCCTCCCGGACTGGGTCAAAGATTTTCCCTCCAGTCATGGAAGCTGATTGCTTTGTCTCTCCTGTTGTGGTTATTAACAATTGCTGCTTTCCTGCCAGAGGGACCATTTCTCCCCCCTCTCACTTTCTTTTTTTTTCAGCAAATTAAATCTCCTCTAAGATTCATTATCTCACAGACCTTTCTAGTTTATCACTACCTGAGACTTTCTTTTCAGAAAACATTGAAATAGATTGAAAACCCTCTCATGAAAAAAGGCCTAGAAATTCTGGAAGAACACTTTTTTTAAAAACCTCTCCTTTAAATGCACAGATGAGTTTATAAAACATCATCTCCTGGGAGAAAGTAATTAAAAGCCTTATCTGACACCATGGCAGCTACTGTTACTGTGGTGTCTGTATTATGTGTAGGGGGGTGACTGCTAGGAGTTGTGAGAAGCTAGGGATGTAGATTGTAACACCATGGAGAAACAGGTGACGAGGTGTGGTGGGCATGCAAGAGGCAGAAATTGGAACTGAGAAATATATAAAACTGGGACTCTCAGAAATTGGTTCATTCATACAAGGAGACCATGTGGAAGATTTTCTAGCTGAGCCTGGTTGCTGGGGACAAAATCTCCCCTGGAGAATTTTATTATCACAGTCTTGTCATCTTACAGGTCTATGACTCAGATATATACTACTCTGTATGGTTTTTAAACTGACATGCTAAAAGTCAACATGAGAAGTGTTCACAGGTTAGTGAAACCTGTAGGTACCTGGGAAAATCAAACACACAGCCAAGGTCCAAAGAAACAGACACTCTAAAGATGAGCTCACAATCTAAATTATAAAGTATTAAAGGAAATAATTTATCCTGAACTAGAAGCAGCAAAGACAGTAAACACATATCAAGATCACAATCCTAAGAAATTCAGATGTTACAATTTTCCTTCCTTCCTTCCTTCCTTCCTTCCTTCCTTCCTTCCTTCCTTCCTTCCTTCCTTCCTTCCCTCCCTCCCAAGTGGGGTCTTGCCATGTTGCCCAGGTTGGTCTCGAACTCTTGGCCTCAAGTGATCCTCGTGTCTTAGCCTCCCAAAGTGCTGAGATTACAGGTGCAAGCCACTGTGCCTCACCCTGTCCATTAGACTTTAAAAAGATATATCAAAATAAGTAAAAGAAGAAATATTATATCAAAGAGACAAAGTAGAACCACCAAATGTTGAAAATGTGAGCATTGAAATAAAAACTTAGTGAGCCTATTAAACAAGATATAAGACACAGCTGAAAAGTGAAAGAGTGAACTGGAAGATAGATGTGAAGAAAGTTATTTGTAATGTGATTCAGATAACATTATGAATTGTATAAACTAGAGATAAAAAGACATTAGTTGTAGACTGAGGTGCTCTCACATATATGTCCAATACAAGTTCCAAAAGGAAGAAAGACAGTGGAATTTCCCTGAAAATAAAAGATCACATGCATTCCTTTTTTGCTCTTACTACACATCTATTCATCTATGTATCTTTCCCTTCTATATGGCCATTCATTAAAAATTTATTCAATTATGTACTTTATCTTTTGCATTATGTTATGTGATGTGCATATAGAGATAAAAATCTACTTACACTTCCAAAAAAATGTTTAATGTAATGTAGACATCCTCTGAATGATCAGAAGCTCCTAAAGGGAAGAAACTAAAATTTATTTAGTACATCAATCAAGTTGTCTTTCCAAATTCTGTGGTATAATTACCAAACAGTAAAGTTAAGTATCCTGATGAGAAAGTAAAGAGAAGGGCATTTTATCTAGGTGTATGACTATATACATAACACAACAAAAAAGAAAAGATGGATAGATGCTATAATTATTATTCTGCAATAGCATGAGCTATGGTTTATATTTCCTTCTGAGAGTAGCTCAGACTATTGAGTTTCTCACTGAAACCTTCATTCCTGAGGAATATGAACTCTTGGTGTCCAGTCTGTTTTGGATTGTAAGACTCCTCCATTAATCTTTACCTCTTGACTTAAGAGAGACACGTTGGGACAAATTAGATTCTAGAAAGCCCTTCCTGCCCCCATTTTGTAAGCAGTTACCCTATTTTCCTAGATAATCAGGATCAAACACCACTTTCTTGTCATTTTGTGCAGTGTCCTTGGGAGGACTAACTGGACAGATGGCAGTTGCCACTTCCAATTTAGTGGGATTATTGTTAAATCCTTTGATGACAGCATTTCTCCCTTGGATAGAGAAAGCTCTAAGTCAGCAGAATAAAAAGTAAGGGAGATAAGGAGCAAATATTTTGTGACTGAGTCATCAGTTGTAGTTATAAAAAGAGCCAATCATATTCACTTCTTAGTACTGGAACTCTTGTCTTCTGACCATTAATTGATTCCTCTTCAAAGCATTTACCAAATCCCATGGGATGGCATTTCAAGTTTGCAAAATGTTAGGTACTGACTGAGATAGTAACTGAGCCTTTAAAAATAGGCAATTCCAGCTACATATGGGTGATGAGGTGGCAGATATGACCAGTAAATTTGTATCCCATTGTCTTATTTCTTTTTATTGTTAAAAGCATTTTCTTGGCCAGAAGCAATATTGTGTGGTATTCCAGGAGGATGAAAAAATCATCTTATAAGTCTATGGTAGGTGTTACTTGAAGAGATTTTGAGAAATGGAAGGCATACCCAAATTCAGAATGAATGCCTATTCCAAGGATATAGCAGAATTTAGTGTGATCAATCTGCCACAAGATGAATTCCTGGTTCAGTCTAATGTGTCCTACCATATTGTAGAGGTCAGGGTCTGTTCTTGGTAGACTTGGCACCTGACTCTGATAGTAGCCAAGTCAACCTTAGTGAGAGAACGAGGACTGAGAATTAAGTTCACACACTCATCCTAGAAAAAGTGCTATTTATCTCATTGCTGAATATCACTACAGTGACCTACAAAGCACTCCCTTGGGAAGTTATGCAATGACATCAGTGATTAGTCCACCTGTCAAAGTAATTTTGGAACTCTTTTTCTGGAATGGCCATCAGAGCCATCACCGCATTACACTTGATATCCTGAATGTCATCAAAATGTCTTCCTTTCAGTATTTTCTTTATCTTCAGGTAAAGAAAAAAGTCACTGGGGGCTGGATCAGGTGAGCAGGGAGGGTGTTCCAGTACTCTACTGGCTAAAAATTCCCCCACACGCAGGGTGGTGCCTTGTTGTGATACAAGAGCTCCTTCAGGACCATTTTTGTACACACCTTTCTCATGCCAAGATTTACAGTTAAGATTTTCCTAGCTGTTTTTTCTGTTGATGTTTATTTGTCTGCTATACTTCTCACAGTTAGCCAGTGATTTTGACACACAATGAAACAAATTTTTGCAACTTTTTGTCAGTTTTGCTTGTTACTGGTTGTCCTGACCTTTCTTCATGAGTGATGCTTTCTCTCCCCTCAGAAAAATGCATAATCCATTTGTACACTGCCATTTTCTTCATGGCATTACCCCCGGATAAACTTGGACTGAATCAACAGAAAATATATTGTGATTGCAAACTTGAAAACACACACATACATCCACCCAAAAGTTGAAGAAAACAAAGAAAAAACTTTATAAGAACCTCATGACAGGGATAAACAATCACATTTCAATAATTAGGCTGAATGTGAATGGACTAAATGTACCACTAAAAAGACATAAAATGGCAAACTGGATAAAAACCGTGACCCAATAATTTGCTGCATCCAGGAAACTCATCTCACAACAAGGGACACACACAGACTCAAAGTTAGAGGATGGAAAATGAATTTCCAGGTGAAAGGATCACAAAAGAAGGTAGGAGTCATGATCTTAATTTCAGACAAAATGACCTTTAAGATAAGAAAGGACACTACATAATGATAAAAGTTTCAATCCATCAACAAGAAATATCCCTCACAGGGATCAATAAGGGTACATCAATAAGGGTACCTGATCTCAAACTAGGTAAAGTGGGGACCAAAAAGAAGCTCAAACTTCACCATATGGTGTCCACTTGTATACCTAATTCTGAATTGTACCCCACATCTTTAAAATAAAATAGATAAAAATAAAAACAAACAAATAAACTTGGACTAACATGTCCCTGATTTCACTTCCACTCTAGCCAAGTTTAACAAGAAATTTAATATTTGCTCATTGCTCAAATTCAACTTTAGACATTCTTTCAGTGGCACACAAAAACATGCAACAATAATGAATGCCACTCAGCAAGACACTGCCATATGTCAACACGAACACAGCTGTGAGACACTGATATATCAAGGCTATGAAACCTTACTGAGTTGTTTGTACAGTGCTGCCAATGTAAGCATACAGTGGCAAATCCCGAACTTGTCAGATCTTGCAGGTCTTTGTTTATGAGTCTGTGCATAACTTCTGTCCCTGTCAATATGATTCTAGAAACCCACTGAACAAGGATTGGTTGACTGGAGAAAGAGGCTAATTAATATCACAGATTAGTTTAATTTTACCTGACTACTAAGAAACTTCTCTGTGGTTGAAACATTATAATGAGACATAGATATTCTTCTTGTCATCAATAGTCTGATGCTGTTTCTTCTAAAAGCTTGATAATCTATTAAATCTAAACAATTAAGTTCTTCTCCTTAGCAATGTGGACAAAGAAATGTACTTAAAGATCTTCCCACGGGAAAAAAATTCTCTCTTCTATTTCTCTTCAGGGGCCACCCCTTCCCTGAAGGGGCTTTATTATCATGATGGCTTGCCTCTGCTTGTTGTCAGCCACTGATTTCTCTTTTACATCATTTGGTACTAGGGAACCTTTTACAAAGCAATGTGGGCCCATTGGTTGAGCTGGAGGGGAAGGAGGCATGGGAGATGCAAGTCTGCTAGAATAATGACCATATTCTTATTCAACTTTTTTTTTTTTTTTGAGGATCTTCCTATGGTTGATTTCTTTTTCTTTTTAATTTTTAAATTTTATTTTAAAGATGTAGGGTACAATTCAGGGTTAGGTATGCAAATGTTCACAATGCAGTTACCCTTGTTGATGAGGTGTGCTCCCCCCTTCCTCAAGCAGATTCCCACTACTGCCAATACTGCTTCGCCACCCCTCTCCCGGCAGTTTCCCACTACTGCCAATCATTCCCTTATGGTATTATGATAACTGTTCAAGGTCCACTTATGAATGAGAACATGTGATACTCAGTTTTTTGTTTCTGTGAAAGATCACTCAGTGGAACACTCTAAGTCCATTCAGGTTGCTGTGAAGTTCATGATTTTGTTCTTCTTTATGGCTGTGTAATATTCTATCATATATATATATATCACAATTTTAAAATCCAGTCCTCTTTTGAGGACAGTTGGTTCCATGATTGTGCTACTGTGAACAATGCTGCGATAAATATACATGTACAGGTATCTTTTTTATAGAGTGATTTGAGTTCTTCTGGGTATGTCCCCAGAAGGGGCACTGTGGGGTCATATGGAAGGCCAATTTTTAGATTTTTAAGAAATTGCCACACTGTTTTCCACAGAGGCTGCACTAGTTGACACTCCCACCAAGTGGGATGTGGCGAAGTGGTCCCTTTTCGCCACATCCTCTCCAGCATCTGTTGTTTACTGAGTTACTGAGGATAGCAATCCTGACTGGAGTTAGGTGGTATCTCAGTATAGTTTTTTTTTTTTTTCTTGAGTTGGAGTCTCACTCTGTCACCCAGACTGGAGTGCAGTGGCTGCTCCCGGCCACTGTAGTCTAGACCTGCTGGGATTTGGCAATCCTTCCACCTCAGCCTTTCCAAGTAGCTAGAACTACAGGCACGCGCTACCACACCTGGCTAATTTTTGATTTATTGTAGAGATGAGGTCTCATCAAGTTGCCCAGGTGGGTCTTGAACCCGCAGGCTCAGGCAATCCACTCACCTTGGCCTCCCAAAGTGCTGGGATTACAGGCTGAGCCACTGAGCCCAGCCTCAGTGTAGTTTTAATTTGCATTTCTTTGATGATTAGTGAGGCTGAGCATGTTTTCACGTATCTGTTGGCTGCACATACGTCTTCTTTTAAGAACTGTATATTCATAAGCTTTACCCACTTTGTAATGGGGCTGTTTTTTATTTTCAGCACGTTTGAGTTCTTTGTAGATCCTAGATGTTAGGCCTTTGTCAAACATACAGTTGGCAAATATTTTCTCCCAGTCTGCGGGCTGTCTCCCCACTCTCTTGATGCTTTGCAGAAGCTTGTCAGTTTGATGAGGTCCCACTTGCCTACCTTATCTCTTATGGCATGGGCGCTTGGGGTTTTGATCAGGAATTGGTTGCCAGTTCCAATTTCCACAAGGGTATCTCCTGCATTTTCTAAGGTTCTTATAGTTTAAGGTTTTACATTTAGGTCTTTGATCCATTTAGAGTTGATCTTTGTGTATGGTGATAGGTAGGGGTCCTGTTTCAATCTTCTACATGTGATCAGCCAGTTTTCCCAGCACCATTTACTGAATAGGTTCTCCACTTGCCAGTGGTGGTTGTTGGAGGCTTTGTCAAAGAATAGTTGGTTGAGAAATTGAGACTTTGCTTCCAGAATCTCTATCCTGTCCCTTTGGTCTATATATCTGTTCTTGTACCAATACCACGCTGTTTTTATTATTGTAGCTTTATAATAGAGTTTAAAGTCTGGGAGTGTTATACCTCCTGCTTTGTTTTTTTTGGTTGAGGATTGTTTTGGTGATTCATGGTTGTTTATGTTTCCATGTGAATTCCTGCATTGTCATTTCCAGGTCTGAGAAGAATGCTGCTGGCAATTTAATGGGTATTGTGTTAGATCTGTAGATTGCCTTGGGTAGGATGGACATCTTAACAATGTTGATTCTTCCAATCCATGAGCATGGAATATTTTTCCATTTGTTTGTGTCACCTTTGATTTCTTTGAGCAGTGTTTTGTAGTTTTCATTGTAAAGGTCTTTCATGTCTCTGGTTAGGAAGATGCCAAGGTATTTGATTTTTTTTCTGGCTATTGTGAATGGGATTGTGCTTTTTATTTGGATTTCTGTTTGTTCGTTGTTGATGTATAGAAATGCAACTGTCTTTTGCACATTGATTTTATACCCTGAGACTTTGCCAAAGTCCTTTATCAGTGTAAGGAGGTTTTTGACAGATCCTCTTGAGTGTTCAAGGTACACAATCA